>PVIC010001885.1:0-84423 GCA_004025085.1 Thryonomys swinderianus
AAAAATTCTTTCATCTATACCTAGCAGGGGACTAGCCTGGTCAAATGGACCCCTAGTCCTAGTTTTTAAAGAAATCTCCACACTGATCTCTACAGTGGTGCATGACTACTTTCTTGGACCTATGTTCCCACCAACAGTGGAGAAGTGTTCTTTACTCCCTGCAGCCTTGCCAGCATTTCTTGTTGGTTGATTTTGTGATAGCAGCCATTCTCTGAGATCATTTTTTATAGAAAAATAAAGAAATAAAAATTTCCATCATGGGCTGGAGGGTTAGCTCAGTGGTTCCGGCGCCGGCCTCGCAAGCGCAAGGTCCTGAGTTCGATCCCCAGTAACCACATACAATGCTGGGCGGGGAGACACGCCCACCAACAATCAACGCCACATACCACAATGCCAGATGTGGTGGCTCACGCCTGTAATCCCAGCACTCGGGAGGCAGAGACAGGAGGATTGCTGAGTTCGCGGCAGCTTGCCTGGGCACCATAGTGAGCTCAGGGCCAGCCTGAACTACAAAGCGAGACCCTGTCTCAAAACGCAAAAACAAAACAAAAACAAAAAAAATTTCCATCATTAGACTGTATATCTGATTCTTAGTTTTAGTCTTTTAAAAAAAACATTTTACATTGCCACAGAGTTTGATTCACTCAAGAAATATTTACTAAACATCTACTCTGGCAAAGCTCTGAGTTGAGTCTTACAGGGAATAAAGATGAGAGATAACATGCCAATAGTTTACAAACTAGTAAGGGAAAATAAACGCATAATTACATCAAGTGTGTGCTTTTTCCTTGGAGTCTCAGCAATTTGGCTATGTAATTAAATATTTTCACATAATTTATGCATATATCTTATTGCCAAGTCAAAGTGTAATTCCTTGAGGGAAAGGATCTTGCCCTTGTCCCCAGTTGTGCCCTACATTAGGTCTTGAATTGGTGAGTCTGTGGTAGATAGCCTATGACATAGCCCAGTGATTCCAGCCTCCTGGTGTTTATGATCTTATTAGTCTCTACCATACTGAATAAGGCTTCCCTATGCAAATAATGATTTGTGACCTCTGAGACTGTGTTTAAAAGACCTTACATCTTTGTCTTGCTCCATCCTGGATCACATGAGGGGAAATTGACCATCATGACACTCAAGTATCTCTGTGACAGAGGGCTCCTGCTGCTAGCCAAGTACACTATCTTGGAAATCCATCCTCCAGTCCCAGCAAAACTTGTCAATGACTCCAGTCCTAGTTGACATCTTGACTGCAGTATTATGAGAGAACATGAGTCAACCTCTCAGCCAAGCTATTATCAAGTACCTCACTCACAGAAATTGGGCAAGATGGTATCTGTTTCTTGTCTTATGTTGCTAAGATTTTCAACACTTCATTTTAAAATGGTAGATAGATAACTCAGATTTGGGTAACCGAGAGTACATTCATGTTGCTATAATAAAACCTTAAAAAATGGAAGTGAGTTTGGAACTTGAATGCAGGCAGAAACTGGTCTGAGCCTGAGCAGCTCTGAAGGGTCTGTGAAAGCTTGATGGCTTTTAAGGAGGCTATAAGTGCAAAGAGAAATAAGGACAATATGTTTTTAAAAAAAACTGGAGGAAAGTGAATCCTTCCTGTGAAGTGGTAAAACGTTTGGCAAAGTGGTGAACAGTAGGAAATACATTTGGTGAACCTGCAGATCTACCTGATCCTGTTCTTTGAATGTGCATGGCACGGCCATGCAACACGGACTGTGTGACCCAGGAGAGATGGCCTAGGGAGTCAAGGTTCATCACCTGCTCACTTGCCTTTCTTTTCTCTTGGCGGCCTGAATTTACCTTTATTGTCATTGCTCCATTTTCTGAGATTATGAAGGGGGAAAAAACCCAAAATTGTATATAAAGAGGTGATATAAGAAACCCTATTCTATTTTAATGCATTTGGAGGCATTCTTCAAAGCAGGAAGGATTTAAATAATAAAACTCAAAATAACTCCTCCGTTGAGCCAGAAAGGAAGACAGGATCTTGCCTCTCCAGCATGTCCACTATGTCTCCAAGAAGAGAATTGTCACTGGATTGAGAGGTGGAAGGTCCCCCTGTGAGGGGTACTTCCCCTGGGCCTGCATTTGTGGTTCTAGCCCTGCGTCCTCCAGGAAACTACATGTCATTGTCTGAAAATATTAGATGGAAATGGGCCTTCACAAAGCTGCAACACTATTTTTGTTTGTTTTGTTTTGTTTTATTTTGAGACAGGGTCTTTCTATGTATCTCAGTCTGGCCTCAAACTCATAGCAATCCTCTTGCCTCCGTCTCCTGAGTCCTGGGATGACAGGCGTGCAGCACCATGCCTGGCCACAGCATGGTTGGCTTTTGCTGTTGTTTTGTTTCTGTGAAAGCCAACACCATTGCTGAAGAATGAGCTTCTGAATTGAAAAGCCCTGAAGTTAAGCTTGTGTTCGACTACAAACTTTACTGAAAAGTGGCTTCAGTGGACAGGGTTTCTCCTCTCAAGTGAGAAGGCATCCAGGAGGCATCAGTGTTGGGCATAGCTGCACATACCTGCAGGCAGGTGTTAGATCAAGTCCAGACAGAAAGAAGGGAGAAGGCCAGAAAGCAGAAGGCAGAGTGACCATCCGGTGTCCTCTGTCCTCCCTCAAGCTCTCCAGGCTGTCTCCAGCAACTCCCCTCACATCCTCTGATTGCACTGTCCGTATGACCTCCACCACCCAAGAAGGAGTCTGAGGGCCGGAGGGTTAGCTCAGTGGTTCCAGTGCCTGCCTCGCAAGCGCAAGGTCCTGAGTTCAATCCCTGGTTACCACATATAATGCTGGGCGTGGAGACACGCCCACCAATAATCAACACTGCATACCACAATGCCGGACGTGGTGGCTCACGCCTGTAATCCCAGCACTCGGGAGGCAGAGACAGGAGGATTGCTGAGTTCGCGGTGGCTTGCCTGGGCACCATAGTGAGCTCAGGGCCAGCCTGAACTATAAAGCGAGACCCTGTCTCAAAAAGCAAAAAAAAGAAGGAGTCTGAAAAAGTGAATTTTCTGGCTTTTTACTTTGTCAGTAGAGGAAAGTAGAGAGAAGGAAAGCATGCATGTACTGGGGCCAGCATGCTACACATTACAAGAGACTTCACTGAGTCTGAGCATACGAGGACTACAAGAGGTCCTGGGTGAATCTGTGAATTTATTCTTGTGCCTCAAACAAGATTAGTCCCCAAACAGAACTGTCTATTAAAATAGCTAACAAATATTGAAACAGAGAAAAGGATATGTTTCTCTCCCTGCTTTTAGAACAAAACAGGAAAGATCTGACTTTTAAAACAGACTCCATCTGGGAAATCTCTTCACTTGGGGCCAAACCTGTGCTCCCAGGAGCAAAAGTGATTATTTTTCTTAATTACTATTGTTTTTGTTTTGCTATGTGAGCTGTCAGAGTCTTAATTTAGCTGATGACTCCCCACAATTATTTTAGATTTATTTAGTACCTAATTTACTTAATATAGCTTTGGCTGTGAACATTAATCAGAGACTCAAAACTCTTAATAAGCTCAATATCTTGCAGTGAACCCTACCCCGAAGAATGATTTCTGATCTGGATGATAAAGCACAGGGTCTGTCACTTTCAGAATCAGTAAGTTACCGACTAATGACTTAAGAAGGTCTTGAGCTTGTACATCACTCTAGGTGTCATAGAGCAGATGCATGAATGAGTATTGGCAAATGTAGTTGGTTCTCAGCAGAAATCTTCCATTTACCCAGTGCCCAGGTATAGGAGAATCTCTGCCACCTTAAAAATAGCAGCACAGTTTTAAAAGCTAAATCTTGGAAACAGCCCAAATATCCATCAAGTGGAGACTGGATAAAGAAGATGTGGGTTGGGCTGGAGATTTAGCTCAGTGGTTCCGGCACCTGCCTCGCAAGTGCAAGGTCCTGAGTTCTATCCCCGGTAACCACATACAATGCTGGGTGTGATGACTCACACCCACCAGCAATCAATACCACATACCACAGTGCTGGGGCATGGTGGCTCACACCTGTAATCCCAGCACTTGGGAGGCAGACACAGGAGGATTGCTGAGTTCCAGGCTTGCCTGGGCTGTGTAGTGAGCTCAGGGCCAGCCTGAACTACAAAGCGAGACCCTGTCTCAAAAAAAAAAAAAAAGATGTGGGTTATGTTTTAATAAAATAAAGTATTATTCAGCCATAAAAATGATAAATTAGAGACACTTACAACTAAGTGGATACACCTTGAGGTTATACTCATAAAATGAAATGAATAGGACACAGATGTGTAAGTATCGTACCATTTCTCTGCTGTGAGAAACTGAAGGTGTAAATGAAAGCCAAAATGCACAATAGGTATTGTGAAATAGGAAGAAGATGTTGAAAAGGAAAAGGGAAAATGGGGGAGGGGAAAACAAAGAAGAGAAAGAAAAATTTGATGGTTAAAAAAATGGGAATGAAGCTTATATATATGGGGATGGGGATTGCAGGTAGGGCAGGAGAATGGGAAAAGTGAGAATCAAGATACATCATGTACAGGTACAAATTCTCAGCAGGGAATGTGATCATAATGTATATTTAAAATGTGCCAATAAACTCAATTTATTAAAAAATAATGACTAAAGATCATGGACTAGTCAGTAATTAAAACCTTGGTTTTGCATCATTGCTTCAGGTATTCTCTTGAGACGGAACTGTTTTTGTTTTCATGTTTCTACCAGCCCTGACATGTGGTATCAGTGAGGAAAAAATGAAGTTGTAAAAACGCCCTCTTGAGCTGTGTCTCTCCGTACACCAAGGAGGAGTGAGTTTGAAAGGCAGGGGTCCTTCCACGTATAACTCACAATCCAAAACTAAGAACACAAAGGGAGAGGAAGACAGGTCAACTATAAAAAAGACCTAGTGCTTAAAAGTGCACGTATCTGCTCCTCTGTGTAACTCTTTATGTGCATACCTACTTCTAAGCATTTAAAAAGTAGCCTGCAAAATATTAGGAACTCAAGAAACATTTGTTGAATAAATAAATGATTTTCACAGTAGTAGAGAGTAAAAGAGCAAAGAATGAGGAGAAGCAACGTATGTGGCATGGGCTGGGCACTCCACAGATGCTTTTGGAAAAACTTGAGGTTCTTCTGCTTCTCCAAGGCACAGAACAAATTATGAAAGGGCTGAGAGTAAAGAGAAAATTTCTCATTAGGGGCAGGAAGAGGGTCCAGCAATCCAAGCACCTAAGGTCCATGTCCAGTTGCCATAGAGTATGAATAAGGATTTAGAAATCTTCTGAGAGAAGAGAGAGAAGCAGGGATATTTGGAAGAATCAAAAGAAGCTAAAGCCTCCTAGATTCTGAGCCTCTGTCCCCTTGTCCCTAAAAGAAGAACAAGAATACTTGTTCTGCCTATGTGAAAAGTTCTGAGGACTTGATGAAATGGCGTATGTGGAAGAAAAATGTCATCGAACCTTCAAAACATCATGCTAATACAATGTTCTGTGTAAAGCTCATCTTGGTCCTGGAATGAGAGTGTGCGTGCCTTGCTCACCCAGATAGTAAACTGGGTGTGGAAATGAGTCATTTAGGCGTTATGCCCATGGATATTAACAGCCACCTGCCCAAAATGGAGTCCGGAGGTCCTCTCTGTCCTAGGCTCCACATTTCCTGAAAGATTTACACATAATACTGCTCACCAGCAAAACTTCATGAAGATGCGGAACCCAAGAGCCCAGAAGTCAAGGAGTTTACCAGGTGAGCTCCAGAGTCAGGACAAGCGCCCCAGCCTTTTGGCTCCTAATCTAAAGCTCCAGCCACTTCAGGGAAATGTGGTGCTGGGTGTGACCCATTAGCGCTCTGTTGTAAGCCTGAGTGTTACCAGAAAGAGGCAGAAGGGTTTGTCCTAAGGGCAATTTGTACAGGGGAAGTAAGGACACTCTATGTGTCTCCTCTAAACTGGTTTCCTTTATACAGCAGAAAATCCACCTATTTTTCTGTGGATAAAAATTGGTGCTGGTGGCCTCTCTGTGGTGTTCTGAAAGAGGGTGGACAAATGGAGGATTCTGTAGTGAGTGCCTGGCCTGAGCATCACAGAGGGAGAACCGGGCTGCAGAGCCCTGTCTGCAGAGAGGTTAGCAGCAGCTCTGAATAGAGTCCCCACCCCAGCTGGGTGAGACCTTGATTTAGGTGGCTGTGCTGTGCTAAAGTGTGGTTTTCCTTCTTTGCCTTGCCTGTTTAATCTGACCTGGACTCTGTCTGATTCATATCCTTATAAGAAGTGTAAGCAAATGGCCTGTTTTTTTGTTATAATTACAGAAACCATCCTGCTAAAGAGAAAGCAGGGTAAATATGCAATAAATTAAATAGTTTTGTGAAGCAAACCAATGAGAGGGTGCTATCTGATAAGGTGACCTCTTTTCCCTTTAAAGTGTAAATAACAAAAGTTGCCAAGGCAAATCTGTGCTGTAAACTTTTTATTAGGGATTTGCACATACATAATTTATATGTACATATATATTTGTAGACTTTTATGAGCCTCGAAAACCAACCTGGTAATATATCTCATATTGCTTTTATAGTTTATACCACACAATTAAGGACTTAATCATGTCATAATTCTTTTTCACATGTTAGTTTTGAAAGTCTCAGAAGAGGAAGATCATGAAAAACTTTTTTTATGTCCTCCACAAGGTCTAACACAACCCTCAGCACATAGCAGGTGTTCAAGAAATATTTTCATTGGTTGATTTCAACAGATAAAATATTGATCTGTAGATATTAGTGCAGAGGTGGGGGGGTCAAACTGATGATTGTTAATACCATGTCAAAGATTACCACACCTGTGGTATAGGAAAACAGCTCCAAAGGCCAAGCTAAAGATGAGGCAAGCCATTAATTATATCCAGGATGTGGCCCAGAGAGAAACTTGTTGAATTTGTATATTTACGCTTCAGCTCTGTATTATGACTCTTTGTCAGAGTCTCAAACTTTTTAACTTTTACTCATATGTTCCCTACTCCCATTAGCTCACAACTGAATCATAGTCTAACTCACTCTTCTATAGCGCAGATCAGTTCTTAACAGACTGTGTTGCCCTGTTTGAAATGGGAGCGCTTGCTCTCAACAGACATAGCAGAACTGGTACAGTGAAGCCTGGTTTCCATTCTTCTTATAAGTATTTAAAGGCGATGCTATTTGATGTGACCTCAGCAAGGTTTAAAGGGCCTACTTTATGCTATTGAATGACTTGGAAAAGGTTAGAAGGATCTACTTTATTGGACCAAAGAAATTTTATGTGGCATAGAGAAGAAATTTGCACAAATCAGATCATAGACAGGGATGGAAGTGTGACTGCATGCTCTGAAGTCGGGGCTACAAATAATTGGCAATGCATTTTGTATTGGTGGGTTTTAAAAGATGATGATAATTCACATTCATTGCATCTATGCCAGGCATTGCATTCTACATTAACTTTACATTTATTATCTCATTTGATATCTATAGTAACACTGAAAGGTAAAATAATAACACTTACACATCACCTAGTAAGTACATTGCTGCAACCCCACAAATTAGGTCCTAATATCATCCCTGGTTTACAAAAAGAAGAAAACTAAGGCCTAGAGATATTAAGGAAACCATCACAAATCAAGCCAGTAAATAGTAGATCTTGAATTTGAACCAAGACATCTAGAAATCAGAGTTCAGCTCTTAGCACATGGCTGCCCAGCATTATCATGGGCATTGTACAGTTGATGACAGGAGGCCCACAAAGAATAAGCTACTCAGTCACATGGGTAATAATGATGAGGCAGCAAGTGGAGACCACTAGAAACCATTTGCAATTACCAGGAGAATGATGACTCAATATAAAGGAACATCATGATGACCAAAGCTACGTAACAACCAGACACACTAGCCAGTGGGGTTTGGAGTCCCCTGTGCCCAGATACATGGGGATGGGTAGGGACGGTAGTGCCTTTTATCTAGTGCCTTCTCTCTACATCACGGTTTATAATTTCCATGGTGCTCCTTAGAAAGACTCCCAGTTTTGCCTCTGGGTTTGATAACCTGGCTATAGTTCTTCCCAATCCATTGTGGTCCAGGATTTCAAACTGCAAACAAATAAACACTTTTGAGATTTGAGTTGGTTTTAAAAGGTCTTAAGTGGGTTTTTTTACTATTGAGCAGCATGTGTCAAATGATTAAATGGTACTTCTCTAGTTCATTGGGAATATAGACTAATAAAACTGCTATGGAATCAGTATGGAAATTGCTCAGAAAACTGAAACTAGAAATTTCATTTGACTCAGCTATTTTTCTTCTAGGTATTCACCCAAGTGAGTTAAAGATGTCATTTTACAGTGATACATGTATATTCATGTTCATAGAAGCAGTCTGTCTACAAACAGGAGAGAAGACAAAGAAAATGTATTTATACACAGTGGAGTACTACTCTGCCATAAAGGATAAACTTGAGTCACTTGTAGGAAAACAGTTGCATCTTCAGGCCGTAATGTTAACTGAAATGAATCAGACACACAAGCTTAAATATCATATAGCTTCTCTCACATGTGAAACCCAGACAATAAAGTCAAGAGCAAAATAAAAGATAATAGAAAATAGGGAGATAGATCCTTTTTGCAAATACAAGGGGGACCATGAGATGGAGGGAGAAGAGGGCAAGGGGAGGAAAAGAAGAATTGAGAATGTGTCATACACACATTGTGATGTAGCGATGCCCCACGAGGAAAGTAATCATTATATACTACAAACATGTACCAGTAAAGCAATAACAGTATTTTAAAAACTGTCTCTTTTTATCATTTCTCACCCATTTCTGTGTTCATTCAACATTTGCTAAGTGTTCACGAGCTTCCAGATGTGGTCTTGGTACTGGAGAGGCTGAAGGGGAGAAGGCACAGTCCCTGCAGCAGGGCTGCCAACTCTGCCACATCCCTCTGTCCTGCCAGTCCCAGCAGGTGGTTGACCATGGCCCACGGCTCTGTCCTCATCCCACCTGAGGGTGTTCTTCAGTCAGGGCAGGCTTATCTCATCACTGTAGTTCAGATCTTGAGTGCCCTCCAGAGGCCCCCATATCTTAAAAACTGAATCTCAGGCTGCCACACTGGGAACCAGCGGGAATTTGAGGTAGGGCCAAGTGCAAGGTCCTTACCTAGCTGGAGTCCCCAGAGAGGACTGAGCAACCCTAGCCTCCTCTTTTTCACTTCCTGGGCCTGAGGCGAGCAGCTTTGCTCTACTACACGTTGTCTCTGTGACATTCTACCTAACCCTGGGCCCAAATCTGGGGCTCACTGTGCATGGAACAGAACATTCTAAACCAAGAACCAAAATGTACCTTTTCTTTCTAGAAGGCTCTGGTCCAGTGACAGGAAACTGATGTTCATGTTCAGGAGCTCTCCTGAGCCCACAGGGGACAGAGTTTGTGAATAAATTCCAAAATACCAGTACTGAGGAGGCAGTGGAGATTGTCTAAGAGTCCTGCAGACATTGATCTTTACTGATGCAAAGAGAACAGGATATGAGGAAAATAACAAACTCTTGCCAGGAGCCCTGTACACATTTTATTGGACTTACGGATTTTTGGTCGTCAGTGGGAGGATGTACTCTGACCTTTGAGGGACGCTTTGCCCCTAGACACAAGACCCCTCTTGCAGCCCCTTGGAATGATGACTGCTGCAAAATCAGGACTTTATGTCCCCAAGAGTGGCATCAAAGGGCCAGGGATATGAGCATCTGACAGGTGGCCTAATGTCCTTTACCGGTGTCACTGGGACATAGGTTTAAACAGATTAATTTCATAGCCATAACTTTCTCCAACTCCATCTACTGTCAGTTTCAGACCTGGTTTGGGCCATAAGAACAAAGTGGGGCCTTTAGGGTCTGTTCCCCACAAGATTTCAGCTAAACTTAACCATGCTTGGAAATAAGCTTCTAGAACAATCTACATCAGAGGGTGATTTTAACATTATTAGGAGAAAGCTTCTGACATAGAGGAAATAAATGTAACTCCCAGCTTACTGCACACAGATGACAACAGGCATTGCATTTGTAAAAACAGTCTTGACATCATTTTCACTGGCTGGAAACCTAGTTGGAAGATGTTCTTAACTTTAAAGACACTTATTTTATGCATATGCCAACTTAATTTGTAGACAAATATTTTAACCTGTATAAACTGTCTTCCATGGAAATCTCAAAAAAGCAAAAAGACAAAAAATTGTGGAGCTAAAAAAAAAACAACTATAGGTATTACAATGAACAATTATTATACTGTATTGTAACTAACTGTAGGTATTGTAACCAACTGAACAGAGAAACCAGCATACTTAAGACAACTTTATGAATGGAGGTGCACTCAGATGTATTTAGCCAAGTCCAATTATAATAACCCTTCTGAAGTTTTTAGGTTGCTGACTATAAATAGACTTGATCAGAACTTCTCACAGGTCAATTAACAGAGATCTCATCTAATAAGAATCAGAAGAAATAAAACAGCTTACATCTGTGAAAGAAAGACAGTTTTTAAGGCAGATGGTTTTATCTGATTGGAATACTCAGCTACACAGGGTTCTCACTGTTGCTTTGACAACCACAGTTGTTTGGTAGCCATAGCTGAGAGCCAAAACTTCTGTTCTGATAGCCACGTGTAACTGTTCCCTCTAAAGGGCCAGACTGTTAAAGGTAATTTTAATCATTTCCGGGGCGGGGGTGCAAGCCATTTTTAGGTATAGAATGAGACTAGGAGATACTCTTTAGAACTAAGTAAGAATTCTAAACAGTAGGGAAGAAAGCCTGCCAAGGCTCTAGTCTGCCCTGCTGCAGATGCCTACCTGGGACAGCTTTTCCCATTTTGAAAAAAAAAAATGGGAAAAGAAGGTGTTCCCATCTGTCCCTCTTACTCTGTGCCTAGTCTAAGGTGCTCCCTAGACTTAATTTCCTTTAACACCAGCATTGGTGAACTGGAGGTGCAGGAAGTGATCAGCACCAGGTTAGCTGCTCTTACCCTGTGCCTGGGCCCCCTTCCTTGTGATCCTGTGACCCTTGGACCACATTTGACTAGAGCACTCCCCTTTCAGAGTCTTAGCATATCTCCAAGATAGTGGCTGGCCTGGGAAGAGATGTTCTGGAGAAAATCATGATAAGAGCGGCAGTCCTGTGAGGATTAGGCGTATGCCTATACTTTAATACCTGTTTCTATTTTAAACTGTTATTAAACTTGTTAGTTTCCCTGGGAATGTTTTGTTCTAGCAATGAACTTATTTGTGCTATAAAAACTAGTCTACCCTGGGCTACAAAAATCAGCCAGCATCATTCATGAGGGGCACAGGAAGTAAGAGGAGTTAATTCCACTTCTGCCTGAGGACTGAAAAGCAGATACATTCGAACTAAAACTTTTACTTTTATTCTTTGAGTGTTTCAGAATTAAATATCGACCAGGTTTTTAGAATATGGCCCAGAGATAAATGGTCAGCTTCATTCTGAAAAGGTTGTTGGGAGGATAAAATCACCATTCTGGAAACTTGGTCCTAAAATCCAGCAACCACAGAGGAGAGAATTGCCTTGGACCAAACACTGTTATAAACTGTATTACTTTGTGCTGCAGATTTAGCTCAGTGGTTCCAGTGCCTGCCTAGCAAATGCAAGGTCCTGAGTTCAATCCCCAGTAACCACATAACAACAATTCCAGGCATGGTGACTCAGGGCCATCAGCCATCAGTACCACATACGTCAATGCCAGATGTGGTGGCTCATACCTGTAATCCCAGCACCCAGGAGGCAGAGGCAGGAGGATTACTGAGTTTGAGGCTTACCTGGGATACATAGTGAGCTCAGGACCAGCCTGAACAACAAAATGAGACCCTATCCCCCCCCAAAATAAAATAAAATAAAAGATAAGATAGAAGTAACTAACAAACAAGAAGACAGCAATTTCGATTACCTAAATGAGTCACAGTCCAGAATCCAGTTGAAATATTTAGGGGCGCTGTGAAACAAAAGCAAACAGGCGCCTCCTTCCAAAGACCTCAATGGGACCTCCAAGATGATATAGGAAAAATAAATGTAACTCACAACCTATTAAAAGTTAGATACACCAAATTCATGTTCCCCAAAATTAAAGAATGAATTCTATGGAACAATGGAGGTTAAAAGTAGGAAAATTGATTGGGGAACAGAGAGAGGAAGTAGGAATGGGGAATAGGAATAGGGAAGAAGAATGAGAAGAGACATAGTTCCTGAGAGACAGGAGGGATTCCAAATAGGCCAATGAGCCCACTTTTCTGAAAAAGTTTTATAAAGTCATGAGAAGTGGGTACAATGTGAGGCAAATTATAATCAATTAATTATAGCTGAGTTTACTAATCAACTAATCAGTAGTACTAATTATAATCAATTAATACAATCACAAGTGTAGCCACTTAGCTAGGATTGATCCAATAATAGTAACAAGGGCATATGGATACATTGGTAACCTTGATCAATAATTTATGGTTTTAGTCTTTCTTGTCTTTAGTCTTAGTGGGTAGGAGAAAATGGACCACCCCTAATGAGATCATGGTTTATGTATATGGAAAATCTCAAAAGGGTGGTACCAATAATCTCAGGCTTCCTTAGACAAGAATATAAATTTGGCCATTGTGACCCTAATAGCCAGTTTTTATGTGTGCTCATCTTCCACACTGACTCCCTGGAGGCCCCAGCCCTGTCTGACTGCCTAGAATAGCTCTACCTAATGTACCTGGCTTACCTGTCTATAATACTTGAAGCTCTCCTGTCTCCTGGAAAGAAGGCAGAAATGAGGTGTCTGGCCTCTGACAGGCACAAGGGAGGCCCACTTAAACCCAGTGTGGAGTTCTCTCACCAGGCCACGAAGTCTAGAAACCCTCTGATTTGTGGGGGGTCTAAGCACAGGCAGTGTGGGGGATGCACATTAGCAGGTGGCGAGGCTCAAGAGTGAGGAGGAGGAGATGTGGGCTTGCCAGGTGTGGGTCATGGAGGAGGGAGCCAGCCACTGTGGCGATTTGCTCCCTGATTGTGTCACAGTGGCTGGGTCTCTTCACCAAGGGCTGCCAACCATGGTGAAGAGACCAGAGGATGCCAGGAGAGGACTCTGGGATCTCCTGTGCAGAAAATGGGAGACACCATTTTGTTGAGACAGAGGAACCTGCCAGTTTCCCACAGACCTGGGAGTACACAGACAGAATCAAGAAGCCAGCACAATGGAGGTTAATATGCTATCTGAGAAAACGGAAATTTTATTTGTAATTGAAAAATTTCTAGATCAAATATTTGGGAAACTGGGCAAAATGTGTGTTGTTTTTCAGCCTGAAGGAATGGGCCCAGCCAAGTATGGCTCTGCAGAGTGAGTTTGGGCCAAGTAAAAGTAGGAAAATACAAACACTACAGGACTAGAGCAGACCCTGGGTACAAAGCAGCCTTGAGGTCCAGGCTCAGCACCCTGTTTGCATCTCCCATTCCTCAGGCTGAGGTCAGGCCTAGGCCACCCTATCAAAAGCCTGCTCTAGTTCTGTGAGAAGCCTACGTGCAGGGCTCTGGGAACTGCTCTGCGCCTGAGTTCTGGGATTTCTTAACTAACACATCCTGCTTACCTTCCCAGAGAGTCTTTACCACCCCCTGGTCTCTTGCTTCAGTTTCCCAGGGACTGTTGAGCCACAGTTGGCTTAGCCTTCTTCTTCTTCAGGACGAAACATCACACCTTTTGCCTAGTTTTCCCAAATAGTTGATCTAGAAATTTTTCAATTACAAATTTAACTTCCATTTTCCCAAGTAGAAGAAATCCATTTATATTTGAATCTCAGATAAATGATGAATAAGTTTTAGTTAAAAATTAGTACCCAAAACTTGGAATATATACTAAAATTATTCATATTTACATAAAATTTAAATTTGACTAGGCATCCTGTATTTTATCTGGCAACATTTATTCCAAATAGCTCTATCCCTAGAAAACAAAGCCATGAAAACATCTAAAACAAAAGGAAAATTCTATGGTCCTTTTTCCTACTTGATAAAACTGAAGTGGCTGGTGAATTGTTCATCTTTCTTAACATGTCTTTCCTTTTCTTTCCCAAATGATTGAAGTGTCATAAAATAACACACAATGAGACCATTAAAATGGAAATAGAAATCAAATGAAATAGGGATAGGGGAGTTTGTATTCTGAAAATCTAAAAGGCCGAGATTGCGGTTGATGTTGGCATATGCTTCTGAATGCTTTGACACCCTGAAGCCAAGGGAATCATGATCCAATGAAAGGAGGCAGGCAACGGAACCTCTGTGGACCTTACTGTTAGAAGACTTCACTGTGTAGGTCATGATGCCTGGAAGAGCCTGCTAGCTCATGCAGTAGGAAAGCTCACAGGGTAGCAGCTCCAGCAGCTAGAACACCAAACCTCCTTTCTTCCATAACGTAGCCTCCCACCTTCTCACATCGTCCATGACGTGACTTGTACCGTTATGATCATATTCCAGATGGAACTAGAATTGGAATGGAACTGGTATCAGCACCAGCAAATAATGAAGTGTCCCGCAATGGGTGCAGAAGACACATAAACATTCTTTCAATGACTCTTAGAACGTTAACACTTGATCTTAAGACACTTGGAAACGTAGTTCAGTGAAGCTCTTTCGTAGAAGCAAGTGATAAAACCAAAGTCATGCTGCCAGACTCCTTCCTTGTGTTTTGACCTTTATAGGCAAGATGACGTTTGGATCCTGCCATGGGTGCTGTGGCTTCACAGAGCCCAGGAATAAGCCAAGGAATCTTTCTTTTGCCACTGCAAGTAAACACTAGGCTGGAGCCAGAGAGGATACATTGTCTTGACATAAAAGCAAACAGAAATCACATGGCAGTGTCCGTCCTAAGCCATGGCAGGCTGGAGGTGGGATTTTTTTTGAGGAATTGGCAACTTCAGCCAGAGTAGCAGGAGAAGAGACGGCTGGCTGTGGGTTGCACTGAGTTCATGTCAGAAGCAACGGCTGAGCCAGTGAAAATGGCTGCCAGGGAGCCGGCTAAGTATCACAACTGCAAAGTCTAGGTTTTCTCTGCCCCAGCCACGTTTGTATAGCACCTTCTTCTCTTTCATAGGAGAGGACCAGAGTGCCCCATACCCTTGCAATTCCTAGGGAAAATATGCTTCACCTTAGAAATAACAATGATACTAATGACAAGATGTTTTATTTGCCCGGCCTCATTAAATCCTTATGAGAATGCTCTCTCACTACTTTCACTTTACAATAAGAGGTTTGAAAATGATCCTTTCTGCCAGGTGACTATGGAGAACAAAGTGCCCTTGGGGAAAGAAGATTGTTCAATATTCAGTTCTTATTTGCAAGCCTGGTTTGCTCACTCGGGAGAGGTACAAGCTCTAAGGGCCAGTCACACACACCTAGGAGTCACGGTGAAGCGTCTACTGTCAGAAGAGCACGGACCTAGAGACAGCTGCTTCCCATACACATACTTACAGTTTGTTCTGCTCTACAAATAAACTCATTTGGGATCCAAACACCAGATGTGAGGCCAGCTTGTAACTCTCCAAACGGGCTTTCAGAAGGTGAATCTGGTATCAAAGGCTGCCTAAGGTGTGTGATGAGGGAACCTAGCCTCCTGCCTGCTCCCCTGAGAAAGGCAGGGCTCAGGGGCCAACACGGACTGTCCGGACAGCTGGCAGAGGGTTTCCAGGCTCTTCTGAATGAGTTCTTGGTTCAGCTAGATGCACAGAGCCCTTTAAGATTTTGGGGTCTACAGTGATCTCATCCATTCGAGGTACTATCTCTCCTTATTTTCCATCAAAACTACAGAGTCTTCCCTTAACTACAGTTTTGCTTTCTTTGGATTCAGTTAAGATCAACCACGGTCTGGAAATATTAAATAGAAAATCCCAGAAATAATCCATAAATTTTCAATGGTGGCTGGATGAAAGCTCACTTTGTCACACTGTCCTACCTGGAACGTGAACCAACTCTGTCCGGCGCTCCCATGCTGTGTATGTTGCCCACCTTACCATTCAGGAGGTTTCTTGACAAACATTTTAACCAGGGTGGTGCACAGTGATCATGTTCAGACAGCCCTAATCCTTACTGGATACTGATCCCAAAGCATAAGAGTAATAAAACTGGCGATTTTATTACAGCATATTGTTAGAATTGTTCTATTTCATGATTAGTTATTGTTGTTAATCTCTGTACCTAAGTTATAAGTTAAACTTCATCAGAGATATAGATTTATAGGGAAAACATAGTACATAGGTGTGGGATCCAGGGGAAGGAAACATAACTAGGACCTTTGGATTTAGGTTCTAGTCTCCTGTGAGTCGATGGCACATGGCAAAATAATATGAGGCTTAGAGAAACTGAGTTTGGGTCTGATCCTACTACTCTAGGTAGCAAAAGACCTCGGGCCCAAGCCTGCCACAACTTTTATTCAGCACCTCTCTAGTAACAACAATGTAATAAAGACTCCGAAGGCAGGTTAAACACCGGTAATGGAGCAGTTCCACCTTAGTGGAGCAGTTCCACCTTGAAGCATCACAGCATGTGTGACAACCAGAGTCCTTATTGTTATCCAGGGTGAAGGTGAGCTGAGTGCAAAGTCGTAGGCAGCCAGGAATGGCGTACCAATTATTCCTCCCAAACAGGATTGTTCCCAACATATAGGGTTTGATGTTCTCTTCACTTTCAAGTGTGCCCTGGGTAGTCTTGGATGTATTCTTGGAGGATAAAGAGGGACAGCAGTAGTTATGGTTCCCATTGATCAAAGAATGGAGGTGAACACTAGAACTCAGCTCCTGGCCAGAAGATTTCCTACCAACAGAAAGCTCTGGTCAGTAAAGGTGAAAATGGTCAGCTGAAGTAGGTGGGATATCTGTCACAACAGGAACCACTGCCTACAGCCTCAGCTCTGAAGGGAAGAGGAGCTGTCCCACCAGGGGTCCCCCAGGGCCAGGCTCTAGGTTCAAATTTCACAAAACCTGAGTATTCCTATGATGCACTTCTCAGTTTCTCACCACAAAGGCTCCTCTTGGCTTTATGTATTTCCTGCCATTTTGAACAGCAGTTTCTCAGAACAGATGCTCTCTGCACTCCCTCTCGGTGCCCTCTGCACAAACAGCAGATTGCCTGCTCTGTCATCATCATCAAGGGAAGGAAAGAAACATGCTAATCATGTTATTTTTCTTTTCCTTCTGCTTGCAATTAGCTAGATGAGCCAAGGGCCCCCTGCTCCTTCAGTCTTTCCCTGTGCTGAACAAATGCTCCAGAGAACATTGCTGGGCACCCACACTAAGCCTGCTTCCTGCTTCCTGTTTCCTGGAGGGCTCCTCTGGACACCTTGGGTTTTTTTCTCTGTTCTCAGCATTGCTTCCTTGACCTCCTGCAAGGCAAGTGACCATGCGGTTACTAGTAATGCCTTGATTTCTAGTCCCATTGTATTCTTCTAGTGCACAGGAGCAGGCTCCACCTGCGGAGGCCATCAGCATCCAAATCACTTTGTGCCTCTGCCCCAGACCAGACCATCGCACAGTCCTAGCACAGGTCATCATTGTTCTTGCATGAAAGAGTGTGTTTGCATCTGATAGTTGTGCAATTCAATGCACAGAGGTCACAGAAAACAGACCCAATAAGATGTGAAACAAATCCAATGAAGGGAAACAAAATACTGGGGCTTTTCCTTCTCGTCAAGGTGACTTTAAGGTTTGTTTTGGACTATCAAATATAAGTCTGCTCCAACACTTGTATAAACTCATGAGTAGTCCACCCGCAGCACTGAGAAAACACACTGAAGGGTCTTTAGACCTCCTTCCTTGGCCCAACGACTAGAATGGACATGTTTAATCCCAAGAGAAAAGATGAAATGAGGTTTAAAAATTTATGAGAACAAATTGCTGTAGAAAAACATCTGAACCCAAAACAGGAGGATTCGATCCTGTGGAGTCAATGAATGACACCAAGTATGGCAGGAATGGCAATCCCCTGCAGAGGCTCTTGGTTTACGTTGTTCTCCCCAGACCCACCTTTTGGGACATTTTAAGGGACACTGTGCAGGCCTCCTCCTCCCTCTGTCAAGGTCAAGAGGTGGGACCACTCTGCCTCAGAGCAGAGGTGTACTAGCTGGACTCCAAGAAGGGAAACAGAAACCATGGAAGTACTTAGATCAGGGAGCATTTGATTCAGGAACTCAGTTACACAGGTGTTTCTTTAGGGTTCCCAGGAGATACAGAGACAAAGATTCAAGTATAGAGTTTCAAGGGGAAGTGACGCCAGGCAATGCAAGTGGAGAGGTGGTGATGAGGATTGGTGATGGGAGGTCAGAACTGATGCCCACGTCACCTCCTCTGCACATGCCAAGCTCACAGTGGTGGACTAAAAGGCTTGCTTGATAAGGATGTGACTGTCCTGAGAGACCTGTGTGATCTGGGCCAAGTCCTGCTGGTGACTAAGATGGTGACTAACTGTGTACATTAACCACGTATTCGAGCTTGAGAGGTAAGCAAAGAACCCGCTGAGTGACAGATCTGCCACAGTGTGATACTCTTCTCCATGTGGGAACTCGGGCAGTTGGAAAGTGCAACGGAGGAGTTCGAGATTGTTGTCAGTGTCATCTACTCACAGTGTCACCTGATGCCCACAAATGGATTAGCAGCATCTTCAAAATGACATCCTGCTAAACTATTCATGCAATAGTTGAATACTACATGCGCTTCTGAAAGATTCCAAATGTGCTAGCATATTAAGGGCTCTGAGAAGTCCTGCAAAGTTTCTGAAAACCTCTTTTAGTCTAGAACTCCCCTCTCCCACTGTTTTTTAAAACGTGGGGTGTTATGGATTGTGCTTACATGTCCCCCCCCAAAAAAAAAGCCTCCTGTTATCTTGGCTGGGGCTTTTTCAAAGATGGCTGAATCTAGAGTACATGACTGATTCATGCTGCAGTGCTAGGCCTAAGGGCACTAGGATTAATAGCATGGGTGCTACTTGCCCTAAGTGGTCTGATTAAAAGAAAAGGGGCAGGAAGATGCTGTTAAGGTCCCTTGCACTCTTCTGGCACCAGGAACTCCATCCTGGAGCCAGCCAATTATGGATTGAGACCTCTAGGATCTGCAAGCCAAATAAACCTTTCCTCCTTTAACTTTGGGTCTCAGGTATTTTGTCTCAGCAAGGGAGAAAAGTAACTAAGACATGGAGTAACACCAGGAAAAAAATATCCACAGCCTAATGGTTAAGAAACCCTTTGGAATTTGCCAAGAAGAGTGTGCTGAAATCTGTAGGAGAGAATATTTATGAAGTTTCTGGTGGGGTGCTCATAATAAACATATGGTAAGCTACTAATTACAGTTATATCCACTGGCATTTCCAAGCCCATGCTAAGTTTATAGAAACGTAACCAGCTGGTTGTCAAAATTATGGCCATTATTAAAAATTGAACCACATGAAGTTACAATTAAATACATTTTATTAAAGTGTGGTAATAAATAATCTGAACTATCACTGCATAATTATTTTACCATTATCTCTTCCCTGGGTGATTTGTGTCTGTTGTCTCTGCACTATGGAAATACCTTATGTTGCTGCCTGTCTTCCCACTTCGTACACAGTGGTAGCTTCAAGTCAGCCACAAAATCAGCAAATGTGATAACTTGGGGCTTGATTTGTTATTTCGTTGGCTCCTAGATGGAAGAAGATGATAGACAAAGTGTTCATAGTGAAAATTAAACTAAACTTGTCATGCCGTTACCATTACTGCATTGTGACTAGCACACGCACACAGAAACTGAAGAAATAATTCTCCAGTGTTCAAAAACTTATGCTCCAACTCGGCAGAGAAATTGTTTCCAGTCTTGGCAAATAAGCAAAGTTTGGAGATCCACAGTGCCCAAGCAGGAAGAGGTTTCAATTTAATGGTTATAATTTTACTCAAGTAAGAAATGATTTAGTAGAATGATTACATATCGGGCTAAGGACAATAGATTCGTTGGACGCAGAGTGAGAGGGTGATCCACAACTTTATTTGCTAAATCATAGTTCAGTAGCAACCGCTGCTCGGCAGCAAGTCTAAGAAGCCAGCAAAAATCCTCAGATCCATTCTGTGAACATCAGCTGGCTGAATGGGATGCACAGTAGAGACCATTATGTACTTCATTACTATTTATAAATTATGCTGCACATTGTCTGTATCTGTGATGTTTATAATACATACACATATATCACACTTTTAGTTTTTTGGGGGGAGCAGGTTGTTGTGAAATGCACCCCTTTAAAAGAAACACTGTTCCAAGGGCCACACTGTGCAGGGATCCGGCAGATGCCACATAGCTGCACGTGAAGGAAATCAGCTCCGCTCTCCTGGCCAAATTTGGTTTCTTCCACCTCCATTCATCATGCATCCACTGAACAATTACTGTGCATTTGAAAAGTTTCCTTAAACCACAGAACTCCAAGAATCTTCAAGGCATTTAAGTTTAACCTCGGTTTTTAAAAATTGAGATAAAATCCTCATCCCATAGAACTCATCATTTTAACCATTTCAACGCATATATTTCAGTGGTGGTTAGTAAACCCATAAGTTTTGCAACCACCATGACTGTCCTAGTCCATACTGTTTTATCACTCTGAAAAGAAGCCCAGGACCCACTATGCAAACATTTCTCCAGCTCCTACAAAACAGCCATTTACCCTCTGTCTGGATTCACCTGTTCTAGGGACTGCACACTAGGGGTTTAACAATGTGGGGCCTGAGTCTCTGGCTTTTTCTCACTTTATCTTTCAAAGTCTTCGAGGTTTGCCATGTTGTAGCATTTATCAATACATCATTTCTTTGTTTGAACAAACTATTCCATGGATGAGTACACCGCATCTTTTACACAGCCAGCAGTGAATGGACACTGGGTTATGCTCTCATTTTTGGCATGATGAATTGGACTATTGTGCATATCATTGTATACGTTTGATTTGAACCTGTTTTTAGTTCTCTTGACTGTGGAACTGCTGGTGATGGGGTAACTGTTTCCTCTCTTGGTGGATTATTAACCAGGTTCCACAGTGGCTGCACTGTTTGGGATGGCCACTACCAGTGTGTGAGAAAATGCCTCAGCTTCCCGTAAAGACCATAAGGTCTAGGAAGACTAGTGATTTGCACGGAGCCATACAGAATTATCTCCCCACTCTCTGTTCTGTAGCAATTTGTATCTATTGTCTCTGTCATGTGAAAATGTCCCCACAGGCCAGGCTGTGTGCTCTGTCTAGCATACCACTTGGGCAGGAGAGTGAACAAGGTAGAAAAACATGTGAAAACAAAGAGGAGGACTTTTTATTTATTCTGAAAACTCATTTAATTGGCACTCACCTGTGTCTGCTTTGCTGCAGCCCGACCTCGCAGCAGTAACCCGGCCTGAGCCTTGACCTTGGAACAGTAGGGTCACTGTTTAAACCCATTGCTGATGGTACTTGTCGGCTACCAGATTTCAGTTTCTTTGTTTCTGGCAGTGCAAGGGGTTGAACCTAAAGCCTGGCACACCCTAGGCAAGCACCTAACTGTATGCCACCCTCCCAGTCAGCATACTGATCCTTTTCCTCCCACTTATCCAAATACAGATCTAGTTACCTGGTGCCCCTGCTGGAAGCGTGAGCCCATGGCTTCTCCAAGTTCTGATTCGGATTGCTCAGTGGTGCACCGAGGGCTTTTCCTGACTCAGGCTCCACCCCTGCTGGAGAAGATGGCTGTGTGTCCTCATTCTGGCTGAACCGGACCAGAAGAACTATAAAACGGGCCACACACACACACACACACACTCAGCATCTTTATACCTTCAAGATTTTCCCAAATGAATTTTGAAAGCAGTTCTGATAGCCTTCCATGTGCCAATCTGGGGATTCAAGTTAATAGATTCCCTATGTGCAAAGAATACACTTATAGTCACCATCTTAAAATAAAGCCCCCATTAAGCCAATGATAACAAAAGAATCTAGCACATAAAATAGAATCTGATAGAAACAAATTCCAGTAGAATCTGATACATTTAAAAGTGCAGGAGTAGACCAAAGTAGGAAATTCTCCCCAGGAGGAGTCCATTGAAGATTTCACAGAGGACAGAATCCCAGAGTAGGGTTTTGTAGGATGAAGAGGAGTTCACCAAGTGAACATGGAGGGAAAGCCACACAAGCAGAAGCAACAGCCACAGCAACAACAGAAGCAAACTCAAAAGATGTCAAAGAATTCACAGCAGCACTGGAGAGCTGGAGAGGAGAGAGACAGGTGGGCAAATGGCAAGAGATAACCCTAGTGTCTGTGGTGGGGGGTGATACAATGGAGCTGGGAGGCTATTTTATCTTTGCTAGCAAACTATCCCCTCTCAGACTCCCTTTCCTCCCCAGGGTGAACTAAACATGGTCTCTTCTGTCATCTACAGACCTCTACAGGCTCTCCCTGTTCTCACTGAATCTACTACTTTGCCCAATTTAGACTGCAGCTTTAGGAAAACAGAGCCAAGCACTTCATATTCCCAGCATCCAGTGTTGTGTTGCTTCCTACAGAGCTCTAAATATTCGATTAAAATGCTGACTTTGACCAGGCAGGTCTCAGTGGAGCTGAGACTCCATATTTCTAGCAAGTCCCAGGTGTGTGATGCAGCCTATACCTTGAGTGGCAAGGATCTGGCCAAACCCCAGGCATGTGGCGACTGACTGGAGCTGCTCCTGGAGTGACTACCCCACTTCCGCTTCCTGGTCCTTACAAAAGGACTCCACCAGGCTGCACAGTACAGAGAACACAGTACACAGTATCCAGTACACAGCAGATGTTCTTGGTCAAGAGAAGAGAAACCATGGTGGAAGTTCTCCATCACTAAGCTCCCTCCTTCCCCTAGAAACGCACACCATCACTGAATCAGAAGGGCAAGCAGGTCCACATCCTTCAGGTGAGCCCTGATGGAGCAAAGAGCTAATCAGCCCTTACTATGTTAATGAGCGTCCTTGGTAGGCAGCAGGCCCTTGAATAATTGATAAACAAAACCATTCAGTGTTTGGCAGCTCTGGCCAACCACGCTACTCATTATGGAAGATGATTCACTCAGTTCTATGGAACAAACTGTTCCAAGGTCTAACTGCACTTCCCTTGTGATTTCTTTAAAAAATAAAAAGTGTGCACCTGTGGAATTCATAGGCATGCAATCACATCCGGAATAGAAATGAGAGAATTCATCTGAGCCCCACAGTCCATAGTAGAGCAAGCTCAGAGATTTCTGCCAAGGGGTTTAGCTTTGGGAACAAGTTCTTTCCTGGAAATGGAGGAAGATGTACATATACCAAGTCACTGCTGACTATTAGATGGCAAGAGCAGGGTGAATCAAAATGAGACTCTCTTCCCCAGGAAAGCTTGTCATTTGCTAGGTTTAGTGAAGGGAGAATTGGTGTTCAAGTTGCATGCCTACAGTTTAGACTGTGCATCTGGGAGCTCATTTGGTATGTTCAGTTTCTGTTACCCATGTGTGTCTAAATTCGTAGGGAAACTTTGTGATTGGATCCAAAGAAGAGTTTAATTTATTCTCAAAGCCTCTTGCTAAGTTTGGGTCAAGATTCTGGGATGTGTCTTTATCCCAAGTTTGGAAATTTCTCTCTTTTCCCCTCCCAACTCGTCATTTGATGAAAATATGTCAATTTGCTTTGTAACATTGAGTAAAACTAACCATCTCACCATACACGTTTCTGTTCTGGTTTGCACATGGGCAGATTCAGCCCAGGTGGATGTGCAGTGAGAGGACAAGGTGATGTCCAAGACACAAAGCTGCTCCGTCCCTTAGAAACGAGGCAGCAAAGCCTCATGCTACTGAGATCTAAAGGTGAGTCCTGGCCAGTATCATCCATTCCTTTCCAGCCCCTAATTCTGCTCTGGGTCTCAGATGCTAACAGGGCTTCCAATCCCCAGAGTATAATCTGGGCCCTGCATGCCTCTCTGTGGCCTGGCTCCCTCTCCAGGAAGGCCCTGGCCTGAACTGGCCACAGTACCAAGACTAGGTTCCCTGCCAGACTGGAACAAATCAGCTCGAGGAGTTTCTGCAGTCCCCAGTGGCCAGCTCCGGTGGAAGGGCAAGCAGCCTGCCTTTGCCCACTCGGATTCTGATCTTGCTCTGAGGACCTAATGAGTTGGCCTCCTCTTTGAGTGAAGGGAAGAGATCAGGGTTCGGGTCTTTGCTCTGTTATATTCCCGGAAGCTTCTTAATCACTGACTCAGAAGAAAGTCAGAAGACACAAAGCAAGAAAAGCAATGAGCCTTGATGTCTTCCCTGTCCTCTGGCTCCTCAAGCACTTAAGTGTGTGGTGGGCGAACTCTCACCGGAGGAGCGGAGTCTGCACAAACTGTGTCTTTTGGCTGCTGCTTGGGTAACAGAGGAGATCTGAAAGCCATGGGACGCTGAGGGCTGATTCCCCACGGTGCCCTGAAGGCTGACGTCACACCCAAGCCTGCTGTGGCTGGGAATCCCTCTGAGAAGTACGGAGGGCACTTCTCAGGAACTGAGACTGTGGATCATGGGTAACAGTGTTGGAAGAGAGCGTCAGATCAGCCGGTGACCAGTGACCTATCTGACACTGGCTTTGCAAGACAAGATGAATATCCTGTATCCAACTAGGTACTGTGAAAAACATGAAAAGACTGTATTAGTGGAAATACCTGAATGGAAGAAATAGAAAAAGAGCCAGAGAAGGCTGAGAAAGGTGACACCCAATATAAGTCTGAATCTGATGGCCAGGTAAGTGATGGCCAGGACAATGAGGTGGAATCGACAGCATGGAGGAGAGGCCACGCTTGCCCAGAGATGCACTCCTGCTCCCAGGCACCCTCAGGGCAGACGTGAGACCCATGCTTACAGTACCGCGGGACTCCAGTTCAGCCCTGCTTAAAAGGCAAAGAGTAATGCTGGGCCCGTAGCATTTCATTTTAACCCCAGATTTACCTCTGTAGTAAAAATCCAACCAATGCAAGGGTTCAGTTCCTCCCTGAAATCCATTCCTAATTTTCATCTAGCCCTCAATGACACCTAGACAGATGCTTGTCAGCTGGGTTTCCAGTGGGAGCAGAGCATTAGTGCCCATGGATTCAAGAGCCTATTGCTGCCATCCTTTTTGGTAAAAACAATAGCAGTTGTGGGACAGTTAGAAACAGCTATTTTGGAAAACCTTGAGGATATGGCTAAAAAGATAATAAAACTGCCAAGTGCTACAGAAATTCTTAGTGACAGCATATAGCAGCATGGGAAGCAAGCTCTTCAGTCTATTTGGGAGGCAGGCACCGGAACCACTGAGCTAACCCTCCGGCCCCCTCTTCAGTCTATTTGGGAAGTGGCTGCACTCAGCCCCCAGGAGCCTCTCTCTGCTTGGACGCTGTGAGCCAGCATCGCTGGCCTCTGATTTCTGATGTCATCCTTCTCATGAGCCTGAGTTGTTGCCATGGAAACGTTCCCAGCTGGTGAACTGAAGTCAGGCTGTTCCCTGGTTTGAGTCTGACTGGTACATACTCCTTGTCTCCTGGCCAGGCTTCAACTGACCATATTAAAAGTGCACAACAGACACACACACACACACACACACACACACACACACACATACATACACCCGTCAAAAAAGGAATTGACTGGTAAACAGCTCCTAATGACAGATTATAATTTTTTCCATTTTTATAAAACATGAGATATGAAATTTAGAAATACTATGATGGACTCTGTTTTCTCTTACATCATATTTGCAGCATGGCCAACATTATCTGAGCAACTAGGAAGAGTAAATAAGGAAGAGAAGTTTTAAAGAAAGAAAGCTATATTTTATAAGTTCCAATTCCATTTCAATACCAGATCAAAACAAGGATATAAAAGTGATTCTTAAAGTACACAACAATTTAAAAATGGTATCATTTGCAATAACAGGAACAAATTTCAGAAATATTAAATTGGACAGAAGAAGCCACAAACAAAAGAGTACCTGCTCTATAGTCTCATTTACGTGAAGTTCAAAATCAGTTTGTCGTAGTGAAAGTCAGATCTACATTTGTAAGAAGGAAAGGGGTGAATTAATTGGTAAGGACCATGAGGGAAACTTGGGTGTACACTTTGATTTGGGTGGTAGAGGACCGTTCAACATGTTCAGCAGTGTCCTGAGTTTCTCTTACGTTCCTGTGAGGCTGTTCTTAAGTAATCGGGAAAGTTCTGTGAGCCAGTTGTTAAACCATTGCTAGCTTGAAATGGACCACATGGAAGTATTTAAACCATGAAAATCAACAAATGTTAGAAACCACGTTTTGGTATTTTTTTTTCTCAGAGAGCTAATTTATCACCACATCCCTAAAAATATTTGACAAATTCATCAAGTCATATATTTATTGTATATAAATTATACTTCAATAAAACACTGGCAGCAGAGAATAGAGTAAAAGTGGCGTCTTTAAGTAGTGAACCTGTCTAGTTGTGTGTTCATGATGTTCCCCCTCATGTGCCTTTTCAAGTCCATCTATGTTCTGTTTTTAAAATTGTGTGCCATTTTACCATAACCAAAGCACACAGCTGTCTTGGTACAATTCTCTAAGCTGTTGCCCTGCATTTGATTCACATGTAGCTAATTTTAATAAAATATCTCCTAATTTTTGTTACCACTCTTAAAATATTAATATCTAGAATGTATGGATACAGCCTGTTTTTTAAAAAGTTTGATACAACAAACAAAGCAAATATTAGTTACAGAATATTAATTTAGTGCACAGGTATTTTTTTTAAACTGAGTAAGTTCCCCATCACTTTATGCTTTATTTTTATTATTTTGTGTTTTGTGGGATGATTCAAGCTAAGAAAAAGCTATGACCATGTAAAATTCAAGCACAAACAGGCTGAAAAATTCGTCTCCTGAGTCCCACTTTCAAAAGGTAGCCAGGGTTAAAAATAAGGTTGCGGTCATCTAATCTTCTTCTATTCTATATGTATCAAAATATATAAGAACATATATACACACAATACCCTTTCTAAAGTCTATTTATAAAACACACGCACTTTCTAAAACTAGAGCTAGAGATGGCAGTACAGGCTTGTAATTCCCACCTTCTGGGAGGCTGAGGCAGAAGGATCCAGCCCAGACAGGGCAATTTAGAGATTTAGCCAGAACCTGTCTCAAAATTTAAAAAATAAAAAGGACCTGGGATGAAGTTCAGTGAGAAGACCCCAGGCTCAATCTTCCTGACTGAAAATAAAGATAAAAATAAAATGACATGTAATATTATACAGCTCCATATATGGAGGTACTGAGGATTGAACCCCGGGACACTCCACCACTGAGCTGTATCCTCAACTCTTTTAATTTTTTTTTTTGAGTCAGAGTCTCGCTTTGTAGTTGAGCCTGCCCCTGAGCTCACTATGTAGTCCAGGCAAACCTCAAATTCAGCAGTCCTCCTGCCTCTGCCTCCCAAGTGCTGGATTACAGGTGTGAGCCACCATGCCTGGCAACTCTTTTAAATTTTGAGACAGTATTGTACTAAGTTCCCTGGGATGTTTGAACTTGTGATCCTCCTGCCTCAGCCTCCCAATGTAGCTGGGATGGCAGGCATGTGTCGCAGTCTTTAAAAACTTCAGATGACATGTGCCACTATTTAATGAATGTCCTCCTGCTGAACTTGGGAAGGGACTTCAGTCACTTGCCAAACTGTCATCAATGAAAGATGCTTTAATGAATAGCCTTGTATTAGGTTGAATCATTTGGAATTATTGCTTTTGTACAGTAAAAATTTCATGGGCTTTATATTCTTATAAAATGCACTTCCTGAAGTGGATGATACATCAAAGAATACATGCATTTTAAACTTTGACGGCTGCTACTACTTTCCTCCCCTGAAGGATGTACTTAATATCTTGCAGTGCTTAATAGGGTATGCCCGTGACAGAAATAAAAGCTTTCAGTCTTTTTCATTTCTACTAGAAAACTATCCTTGGTGCTCAAATTTGCTTTCTTGCCTCATTAGTGAAGAGGTTGCACACCTTTCTGGTAGCACGAACATCACGGGATTCTCCCAAACTCTCCCAACCCCCTATTTGCAAAAAGAGAATCAAGCCTCGGTTTGGAAAGGTGAACACACGGCTATCTTGAAAGCGTTCCTCTTAGGAAGCTGGAATGGATTGTTTTTCTTCCTTGAAATTCCTGTTAGTGTCTATTACCGGACACACAGTCGTGTGTTTTGTTCCCTCAGAATGAACTCCTTTGACCTCAGTCTTCTGTTTTCTGAATTTCAATCGCTTGAAAAACCCACTGGACGTGGATCCGAGGAGGAGGCAGAAGGCCCAGCAGGCGCGTCTTGCCGCAGTGTCGCCTCCCCGCCAGCAGGGGGCTGGGCAGCTCGGCGCCTCCGGCCCAGCGCCGTCTCCCACCCTAGCAAGCCTGTCTCTCCCCAGCACAGAGGCAATTGCCCGCTTCTGCTTCGCAGACTGATTTACTGAATTAAAGTCGTTTGGCTTCCACCATAGCAATTAGTATGCAAATTACCGGTATATTACCTGCCGAGTCATAAATTACACTGACAAACTTAATATTCACAGATTGAACAAACCAGTGTGGGTAATTTTTCTATTTTTCAGTAGTTGTAGACCAGGATGATTCGCCTTATTGAACCGTTACACATTAAATCAACAGCTGAAAAATTAACCATTTTTCAAAGCACTTTGTTATGCATTTATTTCTTTCAGCAAGCAATAAAGTGGAACATTAAATATGCGCTGTGTCTCAGTGTACTAAATGGCTGGTGAATACATTTAAGTCTGAAGTAGTCCTTTTATAACTTAAAAAAAAAGGGAGAGACAGCAAAGGAAAATCTATAACATAATGCGATCTATTGAGTTCTCCTCAACATCATTAAAACCAAATAGTTTGCAGTTCTAGTTCCCCTAAGTGTGAAAACCCATTAATCTCTTACATGGGTCAAGCTAAATGTGCTCACGCGTAGAAGAAGATCCAAGTTTCATCAATCGTCCCCAAGGTGCTTCGCTATGGCAAACCATTTGGACCCTGGTCATTAACTCCTCAAGTTAATTACATTCCCACTTACCCCTCCTCTCAGTTTTGAGTAAATAAACTATTGAACTTTCCAGTTAAGAAAGGGGTGGAGTGAATCTAAGAGGAGTAGACAGTAGCTTCAAGTCTAATGATACCAACATACACCTTCCTGCTTTTCTTTAGCCAGGAGGATCACAGGGCTCACGTTCTGTGCCAGGCCAGTGAGATGAGCCCTGTCCCCAGGAGACTCGAGGGCAGTTCGCATTGAAGTTCCTTAGCTCAGCACGTGCTCAGGGAGCAGGACAGACCCTGCTGCCACCTTGTCCCCATCCAGCCTCAGAAACCTTTGAGAGGCTACGGAGACTCGGGGATTCTTTTCTCCAGTCCCTCTTTGCACACTCACACAAAATGAAACAACTCTAACATTTCTGCAAAGGCAGTCGGAGGACAGATCTACTGATCCCTTAAGCGAGGACATCTGAGAAAGGCTACTAGAGGAAGAAGACGCTCAGGGAGACCCGTCCTCAAATGTGCAGACCACGCTGACTACAAAGAACCATGGGATTGACACCTTACGTTTATTTGCTACTCAACTTTGAGAAGTATTTGGCTTTCACTGAGAACACTACCCTGAAACCGAAACCAAAGATCCCCCCGGACATGGGAGAGACACTGGGACAGAAAAGCACCCTATTAACACAGCCTGGGCCTGCAATGGCCTCTGTGCTCCCTCCCTTCCACCCTGCCCGGGATGGGCCCCATCATTCCAGTGCTGCATGACAGCCAGCCCGAGCCTCCCTTTTTCCTTCACAGCCAACTTGCCTCCTTCTTGGGGAATCCAGGTCTGGAGAGGAAAGGAATTGTTTTCTTTTCAGAGCCTCCCTGGAGGGTGAGCAAAAGGGAAGAGAGATTCACCTGTCTTTTGATCACACAATCAGTAAGAAGTAACTGAGTTCTTAGTGAGTACTGCTGCTATGTCGCCTGTCAGAATGTCTTGCTGAGGTGTCAGCATAGAATTGCATATTTTATTTAAAAACAGTTTTAAAAACTGCTGAATTGTTAGTATGTACTTAGTATGAGTACAAAGACCTTACTCATCAAAGAAGAGGCCTCCTTTTTAATAGTTAAGTATTTTTAATTGACAAAAACTGTATAGGGCCAGGGATGTAGTTCAGTGGTGCCACACCTGCCTGGCAAGTGCAAAGTCCCAAGTTCAATCCCCAGTGCTGGATAAGAAAACTGCATAGATCTATCATATCCAACACGATACTCTGAAGTATGTGTATATTGTGGATGGTTACATGGAACCAATTAATATATGTATCACCTCACATGTTTGTCAGTCCTGGAGTGAGAACATAAAATCTTCTCCAAAGCCACTTCCAAGAATACAATGCACTGTTGCTATAGCCAAGTATTGTACAATAGATCTTGGAACCTCTTCCTCCTGCCCCGCTGAAATTGTATATGCTTTCCCTGACTTTGCCCCACCCATTCTGGCCCCTGGTCCCTGCTGACCCCATTCTGCTCTCTGTTTTGCCAAATTCAACCTTTCTAGATCCCACATTTATGTGAGATCATGGGGCTTTTGTCTTTCTGTGCCCAGTTTATTTCACTCAATATGACAGCATCCAAGCTCATCCATGTTGCTGTAAAGAACTGGATTTCCTTCTTCTGAAAGCTAGATAGTGTTCAATTGTGTATACATGTTTCATTTTCTTTTTCCACTCATCCATGACAGGCGAGTTGATTCCCTCTGATGCCACTGCAAATAGTGTTGTGGTGGATAGAAGCTCAGATAGCTTTTCAACACACTAATTTCATTTCCTTTTGATATATCCCCAGTACTGGGATCACTATATCATAGGATGGCTCAATTTCTAATTTTTAAAGTCCTCTCCGTACTGTTTTCCACAACAGCTGTACTAATTTACATTCCCACCAGCAATGTACAGGGTTCCCTTCTCTCTGTAGCTTTTCTTTTGACAACAACCATTCTAACAGGTATAACATTTTAACAGGCACAATACTGTCATTTCAATTTGCATTTTATTGGTGACTTGTGGTGTGCAGCATTTTCTCACACACCTCTTGGGCATTTGTGTGTCTTTTTCTGAGAAGTCCTTGGGAGGCTTGTGCTACAGATTGCCATGTACTTTCTTTGGCTCTTGCTTCCATATTCACTACCTTAATTGTCAATAGTTTCCTTTCAAAATAAAGTTAGACCACCTGACCTGGTTTGCAAGTTCTCCCATGTAATACTAGTTACCTGCTGCTAACATTTATAAAATGCCCATTACATGACAGGCACTAGCAAGATGTGTATGTGTGTTATCTCATTTGATTTTTGGAAGCCACTAAGATCATTCTTTCCATTTGATAGTGATTTAAACCCTGTTTAACTCTTCACCCTTCCTTTTCACTGACTGGGTTCCTGTTTGCCTCGTGTTTCCCTATGCCTTTGTCCTTGTGCCTCTTCCTAGAAATCATTGTATCCATCTGAATTTCTTCTATGCAAAAGTCAGCATCGAAGCAACCATCATCCCCTGGGGAGACATTTTAAATTCACCGGACCACCAGGTGTAATACGCCTGTGTCCTCTTAGCACCCTCACTGACCATTAGAACATGCACCACATGCTAGTTTAATTTCTGCCCTTTTGACAAAATGTGTACCCCTTCAAGCAGAGAAATGAACTGATATGAGATCAGTTTAGAGTTCAGATGAATTGAGATGACTGGCTCATTTCTCAACAAGATTTTTTTTGCTATTGAGTTACATGAATTCCATATATCCCCCTTCGGTACCAGGGACTGAACTCAGGACTTTTCACAGGTGTGATTCCATTGAGCTACAACCTGGCTCCCTTATATTTATTCTGCATATTGATTCTTTTCACTCTGCTGATTGTTTCCTTCACTGTGAAGCAGCTTTTTTTCCCTTACAATCCCATTTGCCTATTTTCACTTTTGTTGCCTATATTTTGAGGGTGATCATTGACCAGACCCAGCATCATGTAACATTTTCCCTATGCTTTCTTCTACTAGTTGTTCAATTTTAAGAATATTTACTCATTCATTGTAGAAATAATATTTGTATTTGCTATATGCAATACATGGCTTTTAGGTGGTAATGGCAAGAAAAATATGATGAATCATACATAGAAATCATACTTTCTTATGAGGCTACTGAAGAGCAGTTGGTGACAGAAAGTCCTGATGAGCTGAAGTCTAAAGAAAACTTTGTTACTAAGTGCGAGCTACAGCCATTTCTTAGGGAAAAGGCTGCATCTGCATGAGGATAACTGGAAGCAAAGGACAGTCAGAAATGAAGAAGCCTTATGAGGTCAGAAAAGTATCTGAGGAGACAATCCCAAAAAATTCAAAATCAGTTCAATCTAAAAGTTCAAAAATCATTTCTAAATAGCAAGATAAGTACACATAGTGTTAGATGTGACAATGAAATGTCATTTTTGTCCTTCCGATTAGAAATAAAGTATAAACATAGAGGTACCTCAGTTCATGAACTTAATCTGTTCCACGGTTCTGGGGATGATGGTCACATTTCTGTGGGGAAGATAGCCGTGGTCATGTTCCTCATTTGATGTGGAGTTTGAAAACGGAAGCAAAATTGTGACGAATGATTCTGTTCACAAACTAAATTGTTCCAGAATAGAAGCTTTTGTGAACTTGGATATTACTGTATTTGCTCTCACCACTTTTATACATTGTACTGAAGGTCATGGCCAAGTCAATAAAGCAGTAAAAATAAAGGTATAAAAAAATTAAAAAGAAGAAAAAGCAAAATAGTCTGTATTTGTAAACCACATGGTTACATAACTAGAATATTCCAAGGAATTCTCAAAAGGACAAATACTTGAATTTAATAAAATCGGTAAAATCTAAAGGTACAAAAATGTTTATGGGTTAAAAGACTATATTATAATATATCAGTTTTCCCAACTTGATCTATAGTTTTAATACATCTCCCATTAAAATTCTAAAAGGTTTTATAAGTGTCATTTGCCAGCTGAAATCACAATTCATATAGAAGTATAGAGGACCTAAAATCAACAAAACAGTCATGAGAAAAAACAAGGTAGAAGAAATGTACTACCAGATATTTTAACTTACCATAAATCTGCAGTAATTAACAAACCAGGGGTAGGGACATAAAAACAGATAAGTAGATCAACTGAACTCAGTGGAAAATCCAAAAGTAGACTCACTTATATGGTTAGGTGATTTCTAACAAAATATATCAATGTAACTTAGTAAGGGAAAGAAAAACTTTTTAAAAATTGGTGCTTAGGGGCTGGGGATTTAGCTCAAGGGGTACTGCGCCAACCTTGGATGCACAAGGGCCGGAGTTAAATCCCTGGTACTGCAAAAAAAAAAAGGTACTTGATCAATTGAACATCTATATAAAAAAGTAGGACTTCACCTTCATTCATCCTATAAACTAAAGTTATATAAGATGGATATAAAAACTAAAACTAGAAAGCTTTTAGAAGAAACATCAGAAAATATATTTTCAATGTAGCATAAAGGCAGTTTTATTAGAGAAGGTTAAAAACCAATAAAAATTGATAAATTAGTAAATGATATCTAAAATACAGGCATAAAATATGAAAATACTACAAAAATACTATAGCAATAAAAACATAAATACACCTTAAAATGTCAAAAGACTTAAACAGATACTTTATTTTAAAAATGTAGAGTATCTAATAAGCACATGACAAGATGTACATGAAAATAACCAGTCTTGGCTTATTCCATATGGAAAATATAGTCTCCTATTTTTTTCTTCTGTGGAGTTTTCTGGTTTTAGCATTCATGTTGGTACCCACATTCATACTGAATTTAAAAATTACAGTGTCCTACCACTACACATTCTTTATAATAGCAATATTTTCAAAGATTGACCATACCAATGGTCACTGCTGGCAGGAATTTCAAACAGTACAGTTGTGTTGCAAAACAATTTGGCAGTTTCCAATAAAGTTAAGCATATACACAAGAGTATGCATTGGTACTGTATTTATATAGCAAATAATCAGAATGTTATCTCAGTAGAATGGACAAACAAAACTTTAATAAATAAATGTATATAATGAAATTCTACTTAATAAAAAGAAATGAAATCATGATAAACACCATATGGCTAAATCTAAAAATGTGCTGAATTAAAAAAATAGACACAAAGGGAATACATAGTGTAAGAACCTGTAAAGTTGATCAAAGTACATGAATTCAGAATTTCACTGTGAGAGTTATCCAGAAGAACCTTAGGAATTGATTATTCACTACCTTATTCACTCACTTTTTAAATTTTAAAACATTTATTGAAGATAATTACATAGGCCAAAATGCACAGTTCTTAAGATACAAGCTCTGGAGTGTAGACAAATGTATATACCAGGTACTTGACACTGTTTAAGACCAAACTATTGCTACAATCCTCCCTGAGATTTGGTCTTAGCTGAGTATGAACTGAGGTCATTATTGGTGTTTTAATTTCTATGTCAAAGAAAAATATATAAGTCCTTGATCCTCAGGCTTCATTTCCTCAGGAGTTTAAGTCTGGCCAAATGTCCCAGGAACCACTCGGGTCTGGCCAGTCCTAAGGAGAATTCAGATACTGCTGGGTTTTAGAATAGAACACAGAGATTCCACCTTTACCTTCTTAGCCAAATCTCAGCTTGGTCCTGGGGATGGAAGAGATCTGAGCAATGGTAACTCATACTGCTGGGAGATGTGTTTCAACAAAACCAAGAGATTGATAATGATTGGCAGTAATAAGGAAAAGAAAATTCTAGCTTATTTTTGCACACAAACCAAGCACAAATTTTAATGGCTTAAAAGAAATAAATGGAGATGGGCATAGCAACATGTACCTATAATTGCAGCACTTTGAGAGTCTGAGGCCAGAAGACAGAAAGTTTGAGACCCAGCTGGACACCTTGTCAACACCTTGTCACAGGACAAAAAGAAATAAAAAATGTTGCCATGTAAATCAGTGCAAAGGACCTTAGTTCCATACCAGTACAGAAGCATTAATGGGTGTGGGGATAGAGCTCGGTGGTAGAAGGCATACCTAGCATGTGTATGCCCCTGAGCTCAATGCCCAATCCCCCAAAAAGAAAAAAAAAGTAAAAGAAATAGAGGAATTATGCTGTGTTTTTAAAAATTATGAACAACCAGAAATGATGGCATCCCCTGTAAGCCCAGCACCCAGAGGATTGGAGGCCAGTCTAGGCAACGTACGAGTGCAAGGCCAGCCTGAACTGTATAGTGAGATCCCATCTCAAAAAATGATAATAATAATTGATTATGAACAATTCTAATATTTTGTGGAAGACCATTTAAATTTAGCCTCTGAAAGATCCTGTCCCTAGTCTTGGCCTTGTTTTCTCACTGTGTCATTGGCAGGAGGGTAGGCGGGACAGGACAGTGAGAGACTATTTTCCTTTTGGCTGCTTGTTCCAGGAGTTGGATTACAGTGAGGCGGCTCTGGAACTGTGGGACCAGTGGATTTATATTTTTAGAGGCAACTGGCAGAGTATATATGGAAAAGAGGTCAAGAGTGAGAGGGACAAGGCGCAGGCAACTTGCCGTCACTTCCTGCCCTCAAGTCAGCTTGCTCTTCAAGTGTCAGCCATGGAAGCATTTCTTGTCTCCCTTCAGATACTCGGGAACTGGGCAGGCAGAGGTTAAGTGACTGGCTTAGTCAACCAAACAAGTACCTACTGTGCATCAAAAATTCAGCTTCCTAATTTCAAATCCCTTCTCCTATCTCGATCCAAGGCCATTTCCTCTTTAATCCATTGCCTCATGTTAGGACTTCTGGACTTGAACCTTCAGGATTCAAGCACAGGCTGGGGATTTAGCTCAGTGATTCTGCATCTGCCTCATAAACCCAAGGACCTGAGTTTGATCCCTGTTCCCAGGAAAAAAAAAAAAAAACTCAAGTACATTTCCCAAGCATAAAATAGTCATTCACTGGAGATTTTTATAAAACCAAAATACATTTTCTTATCATCCAAAGGAAAGGCACTGGAATTTCCTGTTTCCTTGTCTATCCATAATTATACCTGGCTACCCTGTGTGAAAGAAGCCAGTTCTTTAGGAACAGAGATGGATATAACCTCAGTGCCCCATTCCATGCCAGGTGCTTTGTTACAGAGGCCAGAGAGAGTTATGTAAGGAAGCGTTTGTGTATCTCAAAGCAATAAGCGCCAGCAGGATAACTATGAGAGTCAGGCCAAATATTTCCTTGAGACAAAACTCTTCAAGTTCTCCTCTCTTTCCCTTAGCCTATCTACATCTGAACTCTGCATGCTCAGCTGAGGAAGAAAAAATAACTTCAACATAGAGGAGATACTCCCACCTGTTGTGATAGCTCAGCTGGTCCTGCAAAGAAACATGTCATAGTTTGGGGGGAACCAAAGACATGCCAGATATTTTCACTGTCTTGGAGAAATTTGCAAAGGCACAGAAGGGAATTTAGAGAACCCACAGAACTAACAGTAAAACTTATCCCTGCCTATCTCTCTCTCTGAACACATGAAGATGTTAAATATATTGAAGAAACACCAAAGAAATGGTATTCTTTCTTAGTTCCTGTCAGAGTCTGTTTTCTAATGCTATAAATGAATATTATTAGACTTAATAACATAATTTAACTTATAACAATAACATCCAATGTCTTAGTTACTATCTCATTGCTGAGACAAAATGCCTGACACCTATAAGTTAAAGGGAGAAGTTTATTCCGGCTCACAGTTCTGTAGAGGTTTCAGTCCATAATCAGCTGGCTTCAAGACCCAGATAACAAAGGGGTATGATAGAGGAGAAACAGCCCATGGTATGGCAGACAAGAGGCAGTGAAGCAGCAAGCAGTGGCAGAAGCCAGCCTGCCTTTCTTTTTTATCCCAAACAGGCTCAAACTTTTGGGTAATGCCACTCACAACCAAGATAGGGTTTCTGTCTTCAGTAAATCCATTCAGCAACACCCAGAGCAATGTTAATTCCTATCAGTGGGCTAATTTATACCACACACTCTTAATCTTATTATCACATGCCTATGATTCAACCAGTTCCTAAAAGCCTCACCTATGAGCACATGGGGCTTCAGGAGAGCATCTAGATACAGCCACAACATTCAGCTCACAGCACAGAAGGTTGAAAAAGTCCAGGTGGGTTGGCTATGTCTGGTGATGTCTTTCTTGCTTGGTGAGATTCTGCAGAATCATAGGGCAGCTAATGTTATTATGGTGAAGGAGACACTGAGAGTTCTAGCACACATCTCCACTGGTTCTTACAAAGCTACAGCTCCATTTGATTAGGACCCCACGTTTATGGCCTCATTTACTCTTAATTCCCTTCTAAAGGTCCCACCTGCAAATATAGTCAGATTAAGTCTCCATCCTCTTAGTTACACACACCAAGGATTAAGTTTCTACAGAAATCTTGGTAGAGTCTTTCAACCCATAACAGTCCTAATGTTGGATTTGGGGAGTACAGGTGACACAAACAGAGGACTGGACTAACTGTCTTTGTTAGATCCAACACCCACAGTTTAAGGAAGAGGTTTATTTTGGCTCTCCATGATCAGCCAGCTGTCAAGAAGAAAACAGCATGGCAGAAGCTCACAGGAGAGGAAAAACTACTCACCTCATGGAGCAGGAAAGGAAGAGAGAAGGGAGGAGCTGGGAAGCAAGATATGCACACCCTTTCATGTTATGTCTACAATGACCTGCCTCTTCCAGTGAGACCCCTCCTCCTAATAGACCTGCCTCTTCCAATGAAATCCTACCCATTATGTCCCATAATCTAGCCACCTTCCAAACCATGAGGATTTGGGAGTTGTTTCAGAACTAAATGCTAGCAGCACTCATGAGCTAACTGCACTATGTACACTGGATGAATATTGAACTGAGAAACAAACTAACCTTGCAGCATTCAGATGACTGCGTGCAGACCTTGCAGGAAACCCTCAGGTCAGTAACCAGTGAGAACTAAAAGAAAGTAGAATTATCAAAGAGATATGTACTGTCTTTCCTCTGGGTACTAGAAACCCAGAAGAATGAATCACAAGTACTGGCTGTATACAGCAACTTAGGCCACCAGAGCACTCAGAAGTCCAAAACCCAGTGTGCCTAGGCTATCACTTTAGATGTCACACAAGGGTAAGACAACACAAACAGAATCAGTACAAGGCCAAACATCTCATTTTTGCACATATGATGATATGTAAGCCCCCCACCCACCATATTTGGGTGGCATCTCAGAAGCAGTAAAAGGAAAATCAAAAGAGCTATTATCATTTGAACAATTCATTACAGACAAAAATGAAGACATTCCAATCTCTCCAGTCAGCAGAACTACACTATATATTAAAACTTACAAATATCCACTGCAGGTTTACCTTCTAATCTGTTATTTCCAAGGATACTAGTAATATGTCCCATACCACTATCTCATTTCATTAAAGAGCACATCAGGAGGGTATCTAGATATTGGAATACGAAGTTTTAAGGAGATCCAAAACTGGGAAGTAATGATATAATTGACCTTACTGATAAGACAAAGGTATCCAATAGTTTAAAGGAAATAGAATAAAATGCTGATTTTCAAATGAAAGACACTGACTTAACTCAATCTTATTTCTATCTTGTTTAAATTAAAGTTGTTTTCCCCAAAATTTCTACAGGTACAGTAATGTGTACTCAATATATTGAAATCTTCCTGTTAAAAAATACCTTCCAAGACACAAAAATAACCTGTTCATGAAGGTACCCAATCACTGTGACTATCTTTCAAGAGTTTTGAAAAGTGGAAAACTGTAGCAAGGTGCGCAGGGGAGTTCGCTCCCCGGGAAGCTTCATCAATAAGCAGGCCCATGCCATTACTTGCACTCAGGGCAGCAGTCTGCCAGGGGACCAGAACTGAGAACTCTCAAGGGTCATTTCAGATTCATGGAGGACAACTCAGGAAAGTGCCACTTCCAAAGGGTCCCGAAAAATAGAAAGAAAGAGATTTGCAACAAACATTGCCCTGACACTAGGCAAGGAACAAATAACATTAGCAACAACAAAGGGGTAGAAATGAGAAAATATTCAAAAATCCAGACACAAAGATCACCACCACAGGGGAATTCAGGGCAAAGGGAAATAGAGCAAACTGAAACTCAATCGCCAGGACTCTTTGAGATGTTATCAAAAGCAGATCTAGTAAAATGGAAATCAGAATTCATCTCTGAGATGAAAACAGAGCTATTGTCCACAGTGAAGGACTTCATTAAAGAAGAGATCAGTGAGATGATAGAATCTAAGATAGCAAAAGCAATGGAACCTTTTAAACAGCTTCAAACAGAGCTCCAAGTGATGATGAAGGAGAATGAAAGTTTGCGAAGTAGGATGAATGAAGCAGAGAACTGAATTTCAGACTCAGAGGACAAGATGGCAGCCAATGAAAAGGAAAGCCATAATCTAGGGAAAAGGGCAAGGGACCATGAGAAATCAATCCAATAGCTTCTAAATGATTCAAAGAAGACTAAGTAAGACTGGCTGGAGTCACTGAGGAGCAGGAGACAGTGCAAAGGACATAAAAAATCATTGGCAGAGATAATGGCAGAAAACTTCACAGGTAAAGAATAGGACATACAGATAAATGAGGCCCATAGAACTCCAAAAGGCCATGATATAAAAACATCTACACCTAGACATATAATTATCAAGATTCCAGGTACACAACAAAAGAATGAAATACTGAAAGCAGTTAGAGAAAGGAAGAAAATCACCTACAAAGGGAAGCCCATTAGGATCACAGCAGACTTTTCAACATAAACACTCAATGCAAGGAAAGCTTGGAGGGAAGTGTTTCAAGTGCTACAGGAAAACAACCTCCAACTTAGACTGATGTATCCTGCAAAACTATCTTTCAGAATAGATGAGGAAATAAGATACTTCCATGACAACGAACCCCTGAAAAACTTCACAAATACAAAACCTGCACTCCAAAATATTCTAAAGAACATTTTGGAAAAAAACTCAGCAAATTCCATACCCATGAGACCCAACAGAGTGAACTCATTGGGGCAAACAAGAAACTGAATGGAAAAGGGGAAAAGCAAGGAAGAAAAGAGCCAAGAACAGGGAAACATGACAGCTCTAAATCTGTCCATATCAGTCATAACCATTAATGTCAATGGACTCAATGGGCCAATTAAAAGACACAGGCTAGCAGACTGGATCAAGAAGCAAGATCTTACAGTTTGCTGCATACAAGAAATACACCTAATTCAGAAGGAAACCCACAGACTGCAAATAAAGGGATAGAAAACAATTCTCCATGCCCCAGGAAACTACAAAAAAGTAGGAATGGCTATCTTGTTTGCAGATAAAATAGATTTCAAACCCAAACTGATTAAAAGAGACAAAGAAGGTCATTATATGCTCATCCAAGGAACAATCCAGGGGAAGGAAATAACAATCATAAATATTTATGCACCAAACTCTAATGCACCCAACTATATAAAGCAAACATTAATGGACATGAAAACTCAGATAACGACTAATACAGTAGTAGTAGGGGACTTCAGTACTCCACTGTCACAAATTGACAGAGCAACTGGACAAAGAATCAATAAGGAAATACTTGAGCTAAACCAAACTTTTGAACAAATGGACTTCATAGATGCCTACAGAGTATTTCACCCTACAAAGTAAGAATATATGTTCTTCTCAGATGCTCATGAATCATTCTCCAAAATAGATCACATTCTAGTTCATAGAACAGGCTTACGTAAATGCAAAGGAACTGAAATTAGCCCCTGCATACTATCAGACCATAATGCCTTGAAAATGGAACTCAATAGCAAAAGAAATTTCCAAGATCCTCACAAACATGGAAATTGAACAACACTGTTGACCAACCAATGGGCCAAACAAGAAATCAAACAGTTTCTACAATTAAATGATAGCCCCAGTACAACATACAGGAATTTAGGGGACACAATGAAAGCAGTTCTATGAGGGAAATTCATAGCAGTGAATACCTACACCTGGAAAATAGAGCAAACTCAAACAATCTAATGATGAACCTCAAACTACAAGAAAAAGAAGAGCAAGACAAACCCAAAGCTCATACTAGGGAGGAAATTATAAGCATCAGAGCAGAAATTAATGTAATGGAGACAAAGAGAACAATACAAAGAATCAATAAATTGAAGAGTTGGTTCTTTGAAAGGATACATAAAATTGACAGACCTTTAACCAACCTTATTAAATAAAGGAAGGAAAAGGCTCAAATCCATGCTATTAGGAATGAAAACAGGGAAATCATCACAGACCCAGTAGAAGTTAAAAGATAATAAACACGTATTTTAAAAATTTGTACTCCAAAAAGATGGAAAATCTAGAAGAAATGGATAGATTCCTACACATATGAACTTCCAAAGCTGAATGAAGAGGATATAAAAATGTTAAACAACCTGCTATCAATCTGTGAAATTGAAAATGTTATTAAAAAAAAAAAAGCCTGAGCCGGAGATTTAGCTCAGTGGTTCCAGCGTCTACCTCACAAGCACAAGACCCTGAGTTTGATCCTGGTAACCACATACAATGCTGGGCGTGGTGACTCACGCCCACCAGCAATCAACACCACTTACCACAGTGCTGGGCGTGGTGGCTCACGCCTGTAGTCCCGGCACTCAGGAGGCAGAGGCAGGATTGCTGAGTTCGAGGCTTGCCTGGGCTACATAGTGAGCTCGGAGCCAGCCTGAACTACAAAATGTGACCCTGTCTCAAAAAAAAAAAAAAAAAAAAAAAAAAAAAAAAAAAAAAAAAAAAAAAAAAAACTATCAACAAAGGAAAGCCCGGATCCAGATGGCTTCACTGCGGAATTCTACAAAACTTTTAAAGAAGAGTTATTGCCACTATTTCTCAAACTCTTTACTGAAATCAAAAGAGAAGCAGTACTCCCAAAATCATTCCTTGAAGCAACCATCACCTTGATTCCAAAGGCAGAGAAAGACCCAACCAAAAAAGAAAACTACAGGCTGATCTCTCTAATGAATATTGACGCAAAAATCCTCAATAAGATACTGGCAAACAGAATACAGAGACTTATGAAGAAAAATCATACACCCTGATCAAGTCGGATTTATCCCAGGGATGCAAGCCTGGTTTAACATACATAAATCAATAAATGTAATACACTATATTAACAGGCTCAAGACAAAAACCATATGGTCATCTCAAAAGAGGCAAAAGAAGCATTTGACAAAATCCAACACCCATTCATGATCAAAACCCTACAGAGAATCAGACTAGATGGACTTTATCTCAATCTAATACAAGCTATTTATGAGAAACCAACAGCCAGCATCATACTAAATGGGTAACAACTGAAACCTTTTACACTAAAATTAGGAACGAGACAAGGATGTCTGCTGTCACCACTCTTATTAAATATAGTGCTGGAAACATTAGCCACAGCAATCAGGAAAGACAAATAAAAAGAATAAAGATAGGTAAGGAAGAAGTTAAACTGTCATTCTTTGCCAATGATATGATTCTCTACATAGAGAATCCTAAAAACCCAACCAAAAGACTGCTAAACTTAATTGCCAAATTTAGGAGTATAGCTGGATACAAAGTCAATGCTCAAAAATCAACAGCCTTTGTATACACAAACAACAGACTCACTAAAAGAGAATTGGGCAGTCAATCCCTTTCACAATAGCAACCAGAAAAATGAAATATTTAGGAATCAATCTAACAAAGGAGGTGAAAGACCTCTACTCTGAAAACTACAGAACTCTGAAAAAGGAGATAGAAGAGGATATCAGAAAATGGAAAGACAACCCTTGTTCCTGGGTAAGTGTTGGGAACAATCCTATTTGGGAGAAATAATTAGAAGGTCAAAACTGACCAGGCCTTCCTGCAGACAGACTTTGAGCTTAACTATGTTGCAAAAGAATACTGTTTGGGAGGAATAACTGGAATGCCCTTCCTGGCTGCCTATGACTTTGCATTCAGCTCACCTTCACCTTGGATAACAAGGACACTGGTTATCCTACATGCTGTGATGCTTCAAGGGGGAACTGCTCCATTGCCAGTGTTTACCCTGCCTTCTGAGTTTTTGTTACATTTTTGTTATTGGAGAGGTGCTGAATAAAAGTGTGGCAGGCTGGGACCTGGGGTCTTTCACTACCCAGAGTAGCATGGATCAGGCCCAAGCTCAGTTTTTCTAAGCTATATATTATTTCGCTGTATGTTGTCAACTCACAGGAGACTAGAACCTAAATCCAGAGGTCCTAGTTATGTTCCCTTCCCCTGGATCCCACAGGTAGGGAGAGCAAACATCGTCAAAATGGCTATACTTCCACAACTACTATACAGATTCAATGCAATTCCAATTGAAATTCCATCACCATACTTCACAGAGTTAGAGAAAATAATCCAAAAATTCATGTGGAACCACAAGAGACCTAGAATAGCAAAAGCAATTCTAAGCAACTACACATGGCAGGGGATATTACAATCCCCAACTTAAAACTCTACTAGAAAGCCACTGTGATAAAAACTGCATGGTACTGGCAAAGTAACAGACCCAAGGACCAGCGGAATAGATTAGAAAATGCTGAAACAATTCCAGATACACTAAGCCACCCTATCTTTGACAAAGGAGACAAACATCCTCAATGGGGGAAAGACAGCCTCTTTAACAAAGGTGCTGGAAAAACTGGGCTTTAACCTGCCAAAAACTAAAACTAGACCTATCTCTTTCACCATGTACTAAACTAAAATCACAATGGATTTGAGACTTAAACATTAAAACAGAAACACTAAACCTGCTGCAAAACAGGTTAGGTAAAACTCAGAGACATTGGCTTAAGCAGAGACTTTATGAGTAAAACCTCTATAGCATGAGAACTAGCAGAAAGAATCAACAAATGGAACTCATCCTCCTAAAAAGCTTCTGCAGAGCAAATGAAACCACTGGCACTGCTAAAAGACAACCAACAACATGGGAAAAAATCTTTACCAGCTGTTTGTCAGACAAAGGGCTACTATCTACAATATATAAAGAACTTAAAGAAATCAGTCCCCCAAAGTTTAAAGACCCAATTCAAAAATGGGCATCTGAAATGAACAGACACTTCTCAGAGGCAGAAGTCAAAGCAGCCGAGAACCATAAGAAGCAATGTTCAATATCGCTGGTCATTCAAGAAATGCAGATGAAAACAACACCGAGATTTCATCTCACTTCACAAAGAATGGCTGCTATTGTGAAATCAATCAGCAATAAATGGTGGTGAGGCTGTGGGAAGAAAAGAACCCTTTTCCACTGCTGATGGGATTGTAGACATGTACAACCATTGTGGAGATCAGTGTGGAGATTCCTCAGAAAACTAGGATTAGAGGTCCCATTTGACCCTTCTATTCCCCTGCTAGGAATATACCCAAAGGAATTCAAAGCATCATATTGTAAAGTCATCTGTACACCCATGTTCATAGCAGCTCAGTTTGTGATAGCCCAATCTTGGAAACAACCCAGATGCCCAACAACTGGAGAGTGGATAAAGAAGAAGTTGTTTTGAGGCAAGGGATTTAGCTCAGTGGTTCCGGCGCCTGCCTCACAAGTACAAAGTCCTGAGTTTGATTCCCAGTAACCACATACAATGCTGGGTGTGGTGACTCACGCCCACCAGCCATCAATACCACATACCACAGTGCTGGGTGTGGTGGCTCACACTTGTAATCTCAGCACTTGGGAGGCAGAGGCAGGAGGATTGCTGAGTTCAAGGCTTGCCTGGGCTACACAGTGAGCTCAGGGCCAGCCTGAACTACAAAGCAAGATCTTGTCTCAAAAAAAAAAAAGAAGTTTTTTTTAAATAAAATGGAGTATTACTGTACCATAAAGAATGGCAAGTTTCATTTATTTATGTGCAAATGGATATACCTTGAGGACACACTAATAAGTGAAATAAATAGATCCCAGATATGTAAATACTGTATCTTTTCTTTGGTATGAGAACTTGTAGATGTAAATGAGTTCTAGAATGTGTAATAGATTTTGTAAAATAAGAAATATTCAAAGGGAAAGTGGTGGGGGAACATAATGAGGGGAAAGAATAAATATGATTTGGAAAGAAAAAGAAATAGCATGTATATAAGGGGTTGGGGTTGTGGGTTGTGGGTTGTGGGTTGTGGGTTGTGGGTTGTGGGTGGGTAGGGATATGGGCAAAAATGATAATTAACTTGTGTCACATACTGGTACAAATTTCCCAATGTTGAGTGTGATTGTGAACTGTATATAAAATAAAGAATTCAATTTTAAAAAAAAAACTACAGCAAAACCAAACATAGTCACATAGAGAGTAAATGTTCAGAAAGGTAGAAGTTCCATGTACTAGGAATTAGTAGCCTTTATCAGTCCTAGACCAGAATTTAGAATGGAGAGTTAGGGCTGGTCTACACCCATTTACCATAGATAATGAACAGAACAAAACCAGCATAAGCTCACTGTGAATAAATCTGGCTAGATTGACCTTCTTTTGACCACAGTAGCAACAATGCTACATTCAACAGAAGAATGCTTTAGAATTCTACACTTGAGTTTCAGCAGGGGGCTTTGTCATGATGGATGACAGAAAAATGGGAGCTGAGTCTCAGTTCCAAGATCAGCAACTTGTTCAAAGTGGGCATCAGTGCCAGTCCTGATGGAAGCCCTGGTGTGGTCTGGGCAGTTCTGTTCTTGAGCTGGTTCTGTTTTTCCAGTAACAACTTCAAGACAATAAGAACAGTGGCTGTTGAAATGCATTGGTGGTATGAAGTTTAAGGGTGTGACTAATTTGTCTGGGGACATCAGAATCCAAAAAGAACTCTACAACCTAAAAAGGTAGGTCTAACCCAATTTATATTTAATAATTCTGTTCTTTGATGTTGGACCCTGTATATCCCCCTTTTCAGGAAAGTCAGCAACAGAAATGGCATATCAGTACAAAAGACAGAATAATAATAAGTTAAGAGTATGTATTAGGAGTCAGACCTCTTTATTCAAGTCTCTGCTCAACTGACCTCTGCCCATCCAGAATAGGGAACAAGGGTACTTACCACATCACTGGTTTGATATAAGGATTAAATGAGATGCAAAAGATGCAAAGCATTTAACACATTGCCTTGCCCATAATAAGCACTCAACAGATAGCTATATATAGTTAAATGCACACACGGTGGCTTAGCAGGAGCATGTGTGAAGAAGACTTGTGGTTTTAATAGACTCCAAGTTCAAAATGAGCCAATGATCTGATGTGGTCTCCAAAAATAACTGATTATACTTCAGCTGTCTTTAAAGTGCCACGGTAGGCCGAATAAATGGAGTGACAATTCTTGCCAGATTCCACAAAGATAGAACACAAGGAGGGCAGGGTGTCTGCTCCCAGGTCCAACCATTAGAACAGTCCTGATATACACTAAAACCCTCCAGCCAGGACAGCCTATGACAGCAGGAGCTCTTATTCCTATGGCCTATGAAGAACAGAACTTACTGAGGCTGGAGAGAATACTTACAGGCATCAAACAGCTGTTTCAAATATTTTTAGGACTGTCACATGGGAGAGGAATTAGTGTACAACATAGAGCCAAGTTAGTATGGAGAAATATTTCTACATAGGAAATGCCAGGGGCTTGACTAATTGAAAATATAAATCACGATAATGGAATAAGAGCTTTCACGGTATCCTGAAAAAGTCCATTTCAGTCCTAGGCCATTTTTTGGTCATTCAACACTGGGGACTCCCCCTCCCCTCTGAAAAAGTCCTGTCCAGAGATTTTGATCAGTATGTGATTTGGTATGTACACTGTTGCTATCCTATGTTCCCAAAAGGAAAATTAAGCAAATGAAAGGTGCTTCAGTAACATTCCCTGTACTAGGGTAAGATTAAAACTCACCACTCCAGGTTTCCTCATTCTTCACACTTCTGCTCACTGAAATTGAGGGGTTATGGTGCCGCTTCTCTCAGTTAGCAATCGCCTTCAAGTTATGAACACAGTGATGGCTTTAGATAGCATTTTTCCCCACCACTCTGACTCCTTGAGCTGTATGTATATTAATAATCTGAATATTAAAAATTCACCTTCTTTAGTGTAAGGAAAGCCACAGCAGAGAGATGTGCAGCCAGCTCCCACAAGACTCCAAGCAATATGTAGTGACTCCTATTCGTGTGTGCATGGTCTCTTGGATGCTATCTCAAATTCTCATTGCTACATTGCCAACATATTTTTTAAAGAAGAAAATCAAGTAATTTGTATTCTGGTCACAATATAGGGCTTCGATGGAACGGGCTCAGATTTCTCTCACCTGATCACAGCATCTAAATGAGAAAAAAAGGAATCTCATTCACACTGCAAATAATACAGAAAACCAGAAATCATTCTGCCTTATAATCAAAACCAGAAAGCTGCTATTGTAGCTCTGCACCATTTCCGGAGACTCTTAATTCATGGCAGAAACGCTGTCCTAAAATGAAAATCAGGGCAGCATGACACTGTTTTGCCAAAGAACAACTTCTTAGTGGCTCATTTCCAAAGACATGGACAAAGCTGACTGACAATAAGTGATGAATTTGGGTGTTTTGTTCAGGCCACATATTTGTTTAAGAATGAAAAATGAACTTCAGTCAATACCAGTCAGAAACTAAATGATTAGGACAATGACTACCCTTGTGATATTTATTAGAAATAGGGATTAAGGTATTTTCCTGAACTAATATTATGTTTTATAAACACTATGAACCTCTCCAGGTGACTCTAACATCAAAACTATTGATTCTTATATTTAAAGCATTGTTTAAAGAGCTTCCCTATGGATTTTTCCCCTTGCTATTCTTCCACTAGACATAATTTGGCAGTAAACTTAAAAGGATCCAACAGTGATTTTCAATTATATTCATTATTAACTCCATAATCAGCCAGCCTATTACAAAGAGCAAAGGCAGGAACTTGGACCTCTCAGGGATTGGCATTGGGTTTCAAAGTGGCATTTGGCTCATACAGAGGGTAACAGATTTAATGAAGATGTTTAGACTACTTATTTCTGTTTTGTTTTGTTTCAGTTCTCTACCAATGGTTTCCCCATTTTGAGGCAGTATTGTTACCAACATCCAAAGGTGAAAAATCAAATCAAAATATTTGATTTGTTTTTCTTTGAAAAAATATTGTATGGGTCCATCTACTTCTCTGTCCACACAGTAAGGACTACTGCTGTGTGGTTATGCCTCTGGCATGGGACTGGCCTGCCTTCCCCACAGCTTTCAGGCCTGGAGCTCTTGTGAGACCCATGCTGGAGGAGGAACCCACAGAGACTTCATCTTCTTGTTGCTTCCACTAACACTTGGGCTCTGACCTCTCAAAGGACCAGCACATGGGGAGGAACCCCCCAGCAACTCCATTTACTTGTCTGTGCACCCTGGATAAATGAGGTGGCAATGCTGGGACTTAGACAGAGGCCCTCAGTGCATGACTGCCCTGTCCACCACAGCGAAAAACATGCACTGAAAAAGTGAAGACATCTTTTGACTACGGTCATTGGTGAGTTTGTGGAGTCACTCTCAGGACCCTGGATACTTATAGAGTTCAAGCCTCCAGAGTTCATTGAGCTCAACTCAGGCATTATAGTCAGAACCTAGACAGGGGACAACAGCTGTCTCCCTGTAAGTAGTTAACCCCTATCTTCATGCTACTGCCCATACTCTCTACAGGATACAGCAATCGCTTCTCAGCCTTTTGGCTAAGATCAAGTGTAGGATACAGCAGGTCCACACTGTCAAGGACACTTTTGATAGTGTTTTTGGCTTTGTATTTTTGTTGTTGTTGCTCTTTTTCTTTCTTTATTATGACCTCTCTTTCATTCTTCATTTCCCTATTCTCTTGTCTCTAAGTCTGTCCAATTTTAGCTTTTTCTTCTCTCAACTGTTCTTATTTTTACATGAGAGGAAAAATGGTTTCCTGTTAGCCTGTTGCTGCTGGTTACCCCTCTTCTTCTTTTGCTCCTTTATCTTCTCCTGTCCTCCAGTCAGTATCAGTTCCCAGAAGTTAATGCATTTCAGTCTTCCCTACTTTTTCTTTCTTCTGTACTATTACAGAAGGGTGAATACAGTTTCTAGTGGTCCTACTGTTGTTAGTCTGTTCTGTTTTGTGTTTTTTCCTCTGTCTCTTTTGTCCTCTAGCCTCTATCAGTTTCCCAGGGTTTGTGTGATCTTTATAGCTCCTTTAACCCTATTCCTAATCTATCCCGCTCCTTCTGTCTCTCTACCCTTCTAACTCCCTGGTGACCCTTTATTCCCAAAGGGTGATGCTGGTGTCCTGAAGGGCCTGTATGTAGTAAACGTATTTCTGGTTAGATATAAATTTTAGCATATGGTCACAGATCTAACTCATGAGGTTAAAGGTATCAGAATAGTAATTGCCAAAGCTTGTTATTTCCTAGTCTGTGTTTGATACTGTTGATGATATTGATTGTATTATGTCAACAGATGTGATGTGATTGTTCTGTTTAAGTACCTTCCATGTTATACCAGAACTCAGACCACTTAAGAGCCATTGTAAATCCAAGGAGAAAAGCCCAGGATATATCCATCTCTTAAGGGTTCCAAATATTAAGAAAAAAAGATATTTATATTAAACATTCCCCAGACAGGCTAGAAATTAAATGAAAATATAGAAAAAAATAGAAATGAGAAAAAAATCCAAAAACCCAAACATGAAGATCCACATTAATTAACCACAGATTAATCCAGGGAAAATTGAATCAGAACCAAGTGAAGAACCAAATGTCAGGACTCTCTGACCCAGTATCAAAAGAGGACTAGTAAAATGGAAATCAGAAATAATTTCACAGTAAAAACAGGGATAATATCCAAAGTGGATGATATGATTAATAACACTAAAGGAGAGATCAAGAACATGATAGAATTTCAGATTAAAGAAGTAATGAAATCTGTTAAACAGCTTCAAACAGATTTCTGGAAGATGAAAAACTCCAATGAAAGTTTGCAAAATAATGTGAATGAATGTGAAGACCAAATAGCAGACACAGACAATAGGATTGCAGCCAGTGAACAGGAAAGGAATAATTTATGGAAAATAGCAAGTGTCCATGAGAAATTAATCCAGCAACTGCTACATGGTGTAAAGAAGATTGATTGGAATCAGTGAAAAACAGAACAATGCAATATATATACGTGGAGAGAGAGAGATTGATATACAGATAAGTGAGGCATATAGGACTCCAAGTGGCCATGATAGAAAAAAAAAACTACATCTAGGCATATAATATCAAGATTCCAGTTATTCAACAGAAGAACAAAATATTGAAAAAAGTTAGAAAAAAGAAAAACCCACATACAGAGGGAAACCCATTAGGATTACAGCAGACTTTTCAACCCAAACACTCAAGGCAAGGAGAGTGAAATGTTTCAAAACTTGCAGGAAAACAAACTCTAACTTAGATTAATGTCTTCTGCAAAACTATCATTCAAAATCAACAGGAAAATAAAATAGTTCTACTACAAAGAACACCTGAAAAACTTCACAAATACAAAACCTGTACTCCAAAACATTCTAAAGAATATCTCAGAAAAAGACAATGAAAGTCACAAATCCATGAAACCCAGCAGAATGAACTCATTGGGCAAGGCAATAAACTGAATGGAAAGGGGGAAAAGCAAAGAATTAAAAAGCCAAGAAAAGGAAAACATCATTACAGGGCTAAATCAGTCCATATCAGTCATAACCATTAACCTCAGTGGACTCAATGTGCCAATTAAAGGACACACCAGCAGAATGGATTAAGAAGCAAGATCCTACAATATGCTGTATATAAGAAATGGACCTACGTGGGTATGGTGGTTCTTGCCTATAATTCCAGCACCTGGAGGCAGAGGTAGGAGGATTGCTGAGTTTGAGACTTGCCTGGACTACATAGTGAGCTCAGGGCCAGCCTGAACTACAAAGCAAGACCTTGTCTCAAATAAAAAAGAAAAAAAAGAAATGCACTTTCCATAGACTAAAATAAAAAGATGGAAAACAATTCTCCATGCTGCAGGAAACCACAAAAAAAAAAAAAGCAGGAGTGGCTATCCTATTTGCAGTCAAAGTAGATTTCAAACCAAAAATTATTAAGAAAGACAATAAGACCACTACATCTCATATAAGGAACAACCCAAGAGAAAGAGATAAAACTCTAGTGCACCAAACTATATAAAACAAATGTTAAGGGGCATGAAAAGCCAGATAAGCATTAATATGGTAGTAGTAGGATACCTCAATATTCCACTGTCACAAATAGGCCAATTGACTGGGTAAAAAAATTAACAATAAAATATTTGCACTGAACCAAACTTTTGAACAAATGTACTTAATAGATGACTACAGAGTATTTCACCCTACAAAGTTAGAATATACTTTCTTCTCAGCTGCTCATGGGTCATTCTCCAACACAGACCACATGATAGTCCATAGAGCATGTTTAAGTAAATGCAAAGGAATTGAAGTTATTCCCTATATATGGTCAGATCATAGTGCCTTAAAATTGGAGATCAGTAGCGAAAGAAATTCCAAGTACCTCACAAACACATGGAAATTGAACAACATTCTCCTGAACAACAATTGGATTACAGAGGAAATTAAGCAGTTTGTACAATTAAATGCTAATGGCAATACAACATACAAGAATTTATGGAACACAATGAAAGTAGTTCTATGAGAGAAATTCATAGCAGTGAATGCCCACACTAGGAAAACAGAGCAAGCTCAAATAAACAACTTAATGCTGACCCTCAAACTACTAGAAAAAGAAGAGTAAGATAAAACCAAAACTCATACAAATGAAGAAATTAAAAGGATTAGAACAGAAATGAGTGCACTGGAAACTAAGAGAATGATACCAAAAAAACTAATGAATCAAAAAGTTGTTCTTTTAGACAAATAAAATTGACAAACCATTAGCCCATCTTATCAAAAAAAAAAAAAGGAAGGAAAAGTCTCAAATCCATGCAGTCAATAATGAAAAAGGAGAAATCACAACAGATCCGGTAGAAATTTGGAGGATGATAAACACCTACTTTGAGAACTTGGACTACAGTAAGATGGAAAACACAAGGGAAGTGGATAGATTGCTAGACATATATGAACTTTCAAAGTTGAATGAAAAAGATAAAAATGCTAAACACCCCTATATCGATATGTGAAACAACCCCAGATATTTAAGCTACCTCGTCTTTGAAAAGGAGCCAAATATCCTCAATTGAGGAAAGATAGCCTCTTTAACAAATGTTGCAGGAAAAGCTGGGTTTCATCTTGCCAAAGATTAAAGCTAGATCTATCCCTTTCACCATGCACCAAACTAAAATTAAAGTGGATTAGAGATCTAAATATTAAAATAGAAACACTAAACCTACTGGAAAATAGGTTATGTAGAACTTTTGGAGATATAGGCATGGGGAAAAGCTTGATAAACAAAACCTCAGCAGCAGATAACTAGCAGAAAGAATCAACTACTGGAATCTCATCAAACTAAAAAGCTTCTGCACAGCAGGAGAAATAACAGAGCAAAAAGACAACCTACAATATGGGAAAAAATATTTGCCAGCTGTGTCTCAGACAAAGGACTGCTATCCAGAATATAAAAAAATAAGCCCGCCCAAATTTAAAGATCCAATTCAGAAATGGGCATCTAAAATGAACAGACATTTTTCAGATAAAGAAGTAAAGGCAGCTAAGAAACATATAAAGAAATGTTCAACAGCACTGGTCATTTGAGAGATGCATTTGAAAAAGACCACTAAAATTTTATCTCACTCAAGAAACAATGGTGGCTATCAGAAAAATCAACTGACAACAAATGCTGGCAGGGCTGCAGGGAGAAAGGAACACTTCTCCACTGCTGGTGGGAATGTAGACTGGTGCAACCACTGTGGAGATCAGTGTGGAGATTCCTTAAAAAACTAAGACTTGGGGCCAGAGATTTAGCTCAGAGGTTCCGGTGCCTGCCTCGCAAGCACAAGGTCCTGAGTTCAATCCCGGTAACCACATACAACAATGCTGGGCGTGGTGACTCACACCCACCAGCAATCAACCAGCAATCAGCACCACATTCCACAGTGCTGGGCGTGGCGGCTCACGTCTGTAATCCCAGCACTTGGGAGGCAAAGACAGGAGGATTGCTGAGCTCGAGGCTTGCCTGGGCTACATAGTGAGCTCAGGGACAGCCTGAACCACAAAGCAAGACTCTGTCTCAAAAAAAACAAAAACAAAACAAAACAAAAAAACTAAGACTTGAGGTCCCATTTGACCCTGCTATTCCCTTGCTGAAGATATACATGAAAGAATTAAAAGAATCATAGCACAGTGATATTTATACACCTATGTTTATTGCAGCCATATTGTGATAGTTAAATATTGGAAACAACCCAAATTCCTATCAACAAGAGACTAGATAAAGAAGATGTGGGTTTTTTTTAATAAAATGGAGTATTACTCAGCTATAAAGAATAATAAATTCAAGTCATTTATACTCAAATGGATGTACCTTGAGGACATACTCATAAGTGAAATAAATAGGACACAGATGTGTAAATACTGTATCTTTTCTCTAGTGTAAGAAAATGAAACTGGGGACTTAGCTCAAGTGGTACCATGCTAACCTTGGACTCACGAGGGCCTGAGTTTGATCCCTGGTACCACCAAAAAAAAAAAGTGAAGGTGTAAATTAATGCCAAAATGTATGATAGGTATTGTGCAATAGGAAGAAAATGTGCAAAAGGGAAAGGGAAAGGGCCAGTAGGGGAAGAGAAAAAAGGAAAAGAAAAAAATTGATAGTAAAAACAAGAAAACAAAGCTTATGTATATAGGGGGTAGAGGTTGTAAGAAGGGCAGGAGGAAAATGAGAATCAAGATGTGTCATGTACACAAGTACAAATTCTCAATGTGGAATGTGACTATAAAATATGTATAAAATGTGCCAATAAAATCAATTTTTAAAAATATTGTATGGCTCCTTACACCATAGTTATTTCTCATTGATATTTGTCTTGGATTATTCTTCTTTGATATTAGGATTCATTTTAATACAGTGTTAGATATTTTCTGATGTTATATAAAATTATACTGTCATGAGTTTCAATGAGACTGGTTGCCATTATTAAAACACAAGAAAATTTTGATGATCATAGGCCAAAGATAAAACCCTAAATTGAGTGTCTGAAGAAAATAAGGACAGTGAGTCAGGCTTTGAAATGATTTCCAGGCATCCTTTCTAATCTTACCCAAGACACCCCAGTCCTCACACTTCAGCCTCTAGCCCTGCTGTAGTCTTGCCCCAAGACAAACTATGGCAGTCTGTGTTTATAAGAGAAAAGATTTGATACAGGACACACAATTTACAGGATTATTTTATAAGATTCACCCAAAAAGTCAAATACAGAGGAGTGCAAGAGACCCAAACAATGCACCTGAGGGCCTGCATCCTATGGCAGTGTTCTGCCTGACTCTAGCCAAAGGCTTAAAGCCCATGGCAGTGTTTCATGCATGTATCAAGGATCTGCACCAGGAAGGCCAAGGTGCTGGTGATGGAAGGTAGAAGGTATGTGCCAGCAGGGTGAAGATCTGTGCCAGAAGGCTATGGGGTCTGCCTGGAGCCAGAAAGCAACACTCCAGGCGACAATCAGAGTTCCCATGTAGAGAACATCTGTGGTGACAGCTCTCACACCCATGAGGGGAATGGCCAAATTCATGTCAGGAAAACCAGTTGCATCTAGCCTCTCCAAGAAAATCAACAGCATGATCTTCCCCTCTAATTCTTCATTCATGTCACTGGCAGCATTGCTCAGATGAATCTTCCACACCCAGAACCACACTGATTTAGTTTCAAGAGGACCATTAGTTCATCCACCACAACCTGGAAATTTATTCAGAAGGCAAGAGGAAGTTGCTTATTCCAACAGCTATATCAAATTCTCTGGAATTCAATATAGCTATAATGACTTTATTCAGTGGCAGAATGTTATGTATTTTAAAAACCAAGGCAGCATTGTCAGGGAGAGGGGACAGAGCAGACACATTGCAGAGAAGCAGATGGGACTTGGAATTGAAGTGGACAGAGAGGTGTGATGCTGGCACCCTACCCAGAGTAGGACAGGCTGGGTTATTGGCATCTGATTCTCTGCAGTCTCCAAGCAGAAAAAGATTGCCTAGTGGCCAGTCTCATTCAGAAGGTCTTTTAAGACCTCCCAGTTGTCAACAGCCCTCAAAGTCCTTGTCACCAGATGAGACCCAGTGAGTCCTCCAGATATCGCCATGGAACAGCAACCAGATTTCACAGGCTGTTTACAAATTTCAAGCAGTGTGTTAACTCTCTGTGGGCTTAAAGTGAATTGGGAATATTGAAAATGCTGACAATACTTTGGCTTTCATTTGCCCCAAAGTAGATACTCAGAAATGGTCCCAAGATCAAGGGCCCTTCCTTCCAAAGTAGATGCCACCAATTGTGTTTTTATGGGCAGTTTGAGACTAGTTCTGTAGATGTATGGCAGTATATACTGTAGATGGCTTTTTGGGTCTTGTTTTTCCCCTGGCCTCTTTATACTGTTGGAACAAAGCTTAGCTCCTCGTCTGATTTAGTTCTTGGAATGTGATGTGCAATGTTCACTAACTGCCGAAATGAGAACATGTTCAACATTCTCATTTATAAGATGGGAGGGGTAAGGCCTCAGTCAGCAAAAAAATACAAGGTAAAACTGCAAGATATCATAAAGTGCAGAGACAGACATTTCATGATGCATTATAAGAAAGATGGGCTACATTTTCCAAGGGTACATCTACTGTTTTATTGTGCCGTTACAGACAATGATTTTATTTATCACAAGTATCTGCAGATTGAATGAGGAGGACAATGTTCAGCTGAAAATGAAGATGTAGGAACTCAGATTAGCCAGAAGCCTGTGATTTCCCATCACAAATCAGAGTCTGACAGAACCAGATAAAGAAACCAGCCTCACCTGGCCTTTGCTGTCTTCCCTGGTGTTGGTGGTCAGAGTCAAGAGCTTTGATTAATCTCAAAAGCAAAGGAGAAGATCAAGTGAAACTTAATTAATGACCAGACAAATATTTTTTTGTAAGATTGGCAAGAGTCTAGATCAACACAAATAGGAGTTGCTGCTAATAGGCTTCTAGTATTCATTTAATCAAAAACAATCCAATAAAACCCCAAAACAGAAAAATGACTCAGTGTAACCTGCAAAAATGAAGGTCCTGCCGGACGTGGCGGCTCATGCCTATAATCCCAGCTCTTGGGAGGCAGAGGCAGGAGGATTGCTGAGCTCGAGGCTTGCCTGGGCTACATAGTGAGCTCAGGGCCAGCCTGAATGACAAAGCAAGACCCTGACTATAAAAAACAAAACAAAAAAAGAAGTTCCTTTGACTAAATTCCATCTCAACCTACAGACAAGTTCAGGGCATCATTGTGTACCCTCACATACACCATCTCTGTTGATGGTTGATCTTGAATGTCCCCAACATATTGTTAATATGTTTGGTGCCCAACATATTGTTAATATGTTTGGTCCCCAACATATTGTTACTGTGAGAAAGGGAACAGATCAGTGCGCAGTGTTAGGCCACTGGGTTGTGTTCTGAAGAGCAGTGTGAAACCCTAGGCTTCCTCCTCTTCTCCCCTTCCTGGCCATGAAGTGAGCCATTCTACTCCACTGTGTGGTATTTCCCCATCATAATGTGCTGCCTCACCACAACCCCAAAATGCTGGGCCAACTAATCATGGACTGAATGCTCCAAAACTGTGAACCCAAATAACCTTTTTTCTTTATAAGTCAAAGTCTCAGACATTTCATTAAATAACAGAAAGCTAACAAGCACATCTCTATAGGGGTCCAAAAATGATGAAAACTACAGAAAGCCTATGAATAAAATAAATTCAAAGATAAAAGGAGTAAGAAATTGGTGCTTAACATTTATGGTTCATTGAGTTCTCTGAATACAAAGAAAACTATGGAATTGTAAATTCATGGTTACTTTTGTCACAAAATTCAGATTCTCTCAAAAAGAAGAGATGCTTCTTGGGAAATGTTTCTTGGCCTTATTGATTTTGAACTTGGCAAGAAAACCTGAAACCCTTTTTTCATGGAAACACAATACATTGTCTTTACATTTGGCCTGTTGTTTAATTTCAACTGCTTCAGCTTCCAAGGTTAGCAATGCGATTTTAGGCAGTACCAGTGGGAGGTTATTCAATGCTTTAATTGTCTGTTGCCCAAAAGCCACACTGAGTGAACTTGGCCTAATGCAGTGGTGTTGGAATCCAATAGTTTCCTTGAAATGGAGAAGAAAACAATTTTTTAAGCTGTATAAAAAAACTATAACTAGTTCTATAATTATCACTGCAGAATACAGTGATTTTTGCCATCTAGAGACTGCTTCTTTTATCCAGGGTTCTCATGTAAAAAATACTCCTTTCAGAAAGTAAATTTAAAAACTGAAGATCTCTTTCTCCCTGAGATTCTCACTCAAAAATATATCAAAACAAAACCCACTTCCTGAAAACTAATACATCACCCAACCTAGGACTAAGCTGAGCAGGTTAAGTGCAGATTGATTAACGTGTCTGCTCAGCCATGAATGTCCTAAGCATCATAAGCAATGTCTCCTCCTTGCTATCCTTACATTCAGTGTACTCCATTGTCAAACAAAATGGAAAGTACTTCTGTTCACATGCACATACATAGGCAAGCCGTATCCAGTCCTAGAAGTGCTTTATACTTTACCAAAATCTTTCCTGCCTCTCCTAAAAGATGGAAGAAAGGACAGGGGTACTGGTGGAGAAGGCAGCTACAATGATCTCCTTCATGACCTTAGGAGAATCTAAGCCTCAAATAAGGAAAGAGAATTTTCCATGGTCTCTGAGCTCACACATGATGGAGCCAGAATTCTAGCCTGGGTCATCAGACCCTTACTGCAATTCGCCTGTGTCTCTAATTTTGACTTTCTCTACACCCTCTACTTCTCCCAGAATTTTCCTTTTATAGAACCAATTGAATTGACAGATTTAAAGGAGCCCAGGAATGATGTTCCCAGAATCTGAATCTATTCCACAAATTACAAGAAACAGAAAATCTGTGCTCCATGCCCCATGCCTTTACTCCACAGCAAGGTCATGGAATTCTCACTTCTCACCAACTTCAGGTTAGCTGTGTTTTGTGGGTCACAAACTCTACTTTATTCCCCCAAGATAACAATTAAAGGAATTCTTTTGGATTATGAAGTGCTTAAGAAAAGAACCTCTTAGCCACCAAAGAGAAATGGAAAGCCCAACTTCAGTGGGTTGTGGTTAGAGGTGCCTTGAAATTCTTCAACCCATAAGCAGAATTACCTCTCTGCACAGGGAGGCCTAACTCCTCCCCAAGAATATATTTTAGCACAAAAAGATATAAGAGCAGAAGCGTCTCTGAAAGGTTAAACTGTCCTAAAACCAGAGACGCCCATACTAGATTACAGAGTAACTGAGGGCAGTAAGCTTCTATGTGAATGTAAGTGTTTGGTTCAGCCAAACACAGTGTCCTTCTTAGAAATCCTCCTTCGGCTCCAAATGCCACCCCCAGGAATAAGAATATGGGAATCACAGCCCCTCCTCACACCACCTGCACCTTCATGCAGCATCTCGTCTGTGGGAGCTTCCCTGCCAGCAGGAATCTCTGCCTGGACCCCTTCCATAGCAGAAAGCAAAAGATGGCCACCCTCTGGGTGTTTTTCACATGTGTTTAAAGCTGGGCCTCCCAGGAGAAGATGACAAATCAGTAAACTTTCCAAGCTGGAAATGAGTGAGGCAGACCAAGGGGCACCTTCTGGTAAGCGACACCTTATTGTAAGGAATCGCTTGTCTTGGTTAGTGTCACAGCCCAGATGCCCAATCCCAGTGTCAGTGTACCCCAAGACAATGAAGCGGGAGCTTCCGTGCAGCTCCTCTGTTAGGTTCCCTCCTCACAGGACTTCCTGCCTAAGAAGGAAATGCAAGCCAGCGATGTCATGTTGTGGAGTGCTTTGCAAGGTGGTGGGAACCAAAGGATTCCCCTGAGGAGATGCGACCTTGCCTATCAGGAAGGGAAGCCTCTGAAGGTGGGCATAAAATCCATAGCTCGTATATAAAATAAATCTGCATTTTGTAAAAAGTTGACATTACCAAGCACTTCCACGTTCTGTTATTCAGTAAGTAAGAGTTGATAAAGTGAGAAAATTAGATATCCACTCCAGACCTCTCCATAAAATATGCATCACAGGGCCGGAGATTTAGCTCAATGGTTCTGGCGCCTGCCTCACAAGCACAAGGTCCTGAGTTCGATCTCAGTAACCACATACAGTGCTGGGCATGGTGACTCATGCCCACCAGCCATCAATACCACATACCACAGTGCCAGGCGTGGTGGCTCACGCCTGTAATCCCAGCACCTGGGAGGCAGAGGCAGGAGGATTGCTGAGTTCAAGACTTGCCTGGGCTACATAGTGAGCTCAGAGCCAGCCTGAACTACAAAGCGAGACCCTGTCTCAAAAAAAAAAAAAAAAAAAAAAAAAGAAAAAATTCATCACAACTTGTACCTGACATCCTCATAAACAGCCTAGAACTGATCTGATCACTGTAGACTGGCTGAACTTTCTTGTTATTTTATTGGATGTTTCATAATTGTTAAACCACAGTTTAGAATGTAGAGACCCACATAATCAAAGAACATCAGCAGGCCTAACTCCCTTTGCATGGTAAGTGTCTTTGAATGTAGCTGTGAGTGACCCTCCACACAGATATTTATTGGTTTATAATCATTAGATCTTAAGAAATATTATGGGTTACAGAATCAGTTTAGGATTTTCTGACTGTGAGTTGGTAGCTACATATGGGCAGACTTGTTCAGGTTTTATAGCTGAGTATTTGTTTTGTTTTGTTTTGTTTTTAGGAGGAAAAACTCACAGCACAATAAGCTGATTGAAAAACATGCAAACACACATTGACATTTAGGCTGATCATGCAGATCATGAGTCAGCAGTATAGTCATGGCTGGCGTTTTGCTAGAAGGAACAGAAGATGGGCTTGATCAGACTGCAGGAGACATTACATGACCTAAAAACAGTGTCCTTAGAGGAAGGGAACCAACTTTACTTTTTCCTGCCTGGATAACTTTCCTTTGTAGTACAATTTCCTGGGCAATATCATTTTCTTGGATTTGTTCTGCCAAGTCATCTCTCCTTTAGTATATGTGCTGCCGAAGCGAGCACAAGTCATCTCTCCTTTGTACGGCCTTGTCTTGGAAGGCAGTTCCCAACCTTAAAGCTTGTACATACACATGGATCAATGATCATAGTCACACCCCATCTTCACACTGAGTCCTATCTCCAAAAGTCCTTGCAGGAGAGCTACTGTTAGCATTTAAAGAAAAACAAATGGAGGTTTTGCTGGTCTCACCTGCCCTTCTTAGGCAAAGTCTCCTCCTTCTGCCCAGCTGGACATCCTCCCCTTCACCACATTACTCAAATTAGGAATTTAACCAAGTGCAGTTAGGTTAGGAAATATTCTTTTTAAACTCTTCTAGAATTTCCTAAGAGGGCCATTTTAAAGGGCAAAAGAGTTCTGCAAGTCCAAGAGAAAACTGGATGTGAGCTCTGCCTTAGTTACCTTCTTGTTGCAGAGACGTAATACTCAACTCCCACAACTTGAAAGAGGAAAGGTTTATTTTGGTTCACAGTTTGTAGAGGTTTCATTCCATAGTAAGGTGGCTCTAAGTAGGGCAAGATGGCAGAGGAGAAAGAGCTTACAGCCTGGCAATCAGGAAGCAACAGCCATGGAGGGAGGAAGAATATAAACATATCCTTGCAGTCCCCACCCACAGTGAACCGCCTCATCTCTCCAGGCTTCACTTCCCGACATCACAGCCAACTATAAACCCATCAGTGGACTCATCTCATACCACACACTCGTGATGCACTGTCACACACCCATGAGCCAGTCACCTCCTAAAAGCCCCACCTAGGAGCACTTAAGGCTTGGAGAACATCTAGATAGAAGCCATAACAAGATGTGAAGGCACAAAGGAGACACTCCCAGGCACACACGGCCTGCACAGGGTGCACAGTCACACGAATGCAGGAATCACACCCCTTTACGAATCAGAGAGCTCGTCTGAGGTGGCATGCGTGGTGAGAAGCAGAGCCACAGCCAGTGTCCGGCCCTGCTCTCAGACAGCACTTCTCTGCACCTGCCTCCTTCCAATCCCCCAGCTTCTCCTGCCCCATCACAGCAGGGCTGTGCATGCTGTTCCATCCCACAGAGCCTTAAGGAGGTTTGCAAAATGATGTAAAGTTTGCCAGTGTCTGAGCCTGTGTACTGGAAGCAAGATACTCTTCCACCTGAAGAACTATTTTTCAAAAATTGTTACCTAAGTCATTATGCTGAAATCCACCTTGGACGACAGGAAAGAGGAGAAAAAGAGCTCATCTGGTATTGGTAATGGAATTACTGAGCATAAACATCCATCTGGGTGCATAACTGTCACAGAAGAAGGCAGGGAAAGTGGAGAGAGGACAGAAAAAGCCTCTTTGAAAAGCAAATTACTGCGCTGTGTATTTTATATTATTTCCTGTCCAGCTTATTTAATCAGTCTAAATTGAGAGTTCTTGTAATTCCCCAGCATCAATGGATAAGCTCTGGACATCCTCAAGCCCCGCAGGGTCTGAAGCTCTTTTCTTCTCCGGTAGGTATTCATTTCCAAAATTTTATTACCACCCCACCTGTGAGTCATTCTCTCCCCTGCAATCCATTTTAAATCTCCAGCAGGAGCGAGCCCAGGAAAGGCTGGGCCTATTCATTTGGTGTGTGGAGGGCTTGTCAAAGCCACATGGGAGTGGGTAGTCCCGTGCAATCCCCCCAAAGGAGCCAACAGACAGGGCAGCATTTGATCCAGACCCACTTCCCTCTCCAGGAGGTGCCCTTTTATCTTGCCATTGCTCCACACCACCGGGCAGCCTGGAGCAATCCGGTTGAAAAGGAATAAGAAAACTGACAACAATTCCTTTAGCAGGATAATAAAATCAAGCTGAATATTGTCGACAAAAAGTCACACAGGCCACCGGCGCAAGCACTGCTGATGAGCAACTGGAAGATTCAGGTCTTGTCTCAATTCTGCCACCAAATGCTCTATGACCCAGTGCAAGTTAATGCACCTCCCTGGGACCTCCCCATCCTCTGTGATCAAATGAGGATTATGCATATTTGTCCACGCAGTCTGGGGAATTCAAATGCAACTGAATTTCAGAGCAAATGGAATATTCTACAAAAAATATCAACATCTCTGACTTTTTTTCCTGAGAAAAATGAGACATCCACTCCAAAATTGTCCATGAAAGGGGCAGGAAAGAGAAGGGAATGTAACAAGTGATTTCTGTGAGTGAACCTCCCCTTCTCTGAACTTGAAGTTTGAGTCCTAGTTCCCCTTGCAAGATATTCAGCCACAGAGTAGTGCTGGCCTGTTGGATAACAGATTTAATTATTACTTGAATAATTTGCCTCTCCCAGGGAATACTGACCACAGAGCACTAGGCTTGCACTCAAAAGAAAACAAAAGAAAGGTGATGAAATGTAGGAAGATGGACCAATTAGAAGAAGCACTTACAATGAGCACCAGTTCAATCCCAGCCAGAGACAAAAGTACACTTGTGGGAAGGTGACCCAAGAGGACCCTTTACAGTAGTGCTGACAGGGATACATTAGGGGTGGCGCAGAATCCCAGGCTGGGAAACCCTGCAGCTGACGCTGTCCCAGAAGGGAAACAGGGTGGGGGAGGGTAGTCACTGAAACTCCTGGGGATAGTATAGGGAGTGAAGCTACTGTAGGAGCAGACTGCCCTTGGGATCAGAAAGACAGCCAGCCTGAGGTGACCCATCAGGGAGGAAGCAGAGGACTGACACCCTGATCTCTGTCTCCTTTTTTCAAATCAACTCCTGGGCCCTTCATTTAGCCAGGACTCAGTGAAGCCCACTTATGCAAATCAAATGTTCTGGCAGTGTCCTGGTGGACAGCAGGCTGGAAACAGAAGCTCTCAGAGGCAAACGTTGGATATGCCTCATACCACAAAAGAGGAGATATTTGGGACACACACTGCACCATAATTCAAGTCTTTTGTAACCTCTGTTAAAAACTAGAAAGCACTGGATAAAATCAGTCAAGAAAAATCTTCCTGGAATGTTGATCTACATTTTAAGACAGAAGGATTTGTGGGTAGGCAATAGTCAGGGAATCCTGATGTTGCTAGCGTGTCCAATATATTTTTATTGTATTGTAAGGCTTGCATCCAAAAGCCAGTGGGGCCATTTTGAAGAGCTGCTTTCTTGTCCCCAGAACTACAGCTATTTGAAGGCAGTTTGTCAGTCTTCTGGGTAACAGAGAATGGGCAAATCCTGCTCTATAACTTGCAGGACCATCCAAACTTTTTAGTGCAGTAATGGGTCTATAATCGCATGGGCTTAACTCTGCTACTAAATAGCCATATATACTAGGGTCACAATGAAATACTGCAAACCTTAGTTTCCTTATTTGACAATGATCATAACTCTGTCCCCCTAGCATTTCAGTGAACATCAATGTGAAATAATGTTTCTGTATTATAAAAGTTCTCTTTTGCTCAGATAATAGCAACTGACTACTGGGGAAGGAAGGCAGTGCTATGATTCAGTTTGCTCTGAGTGTGTCTGGAAGGGTCCATGTGTTAGAAAGCTTGGTCTTCAGCAGAACCTTTAAGGGGAAGGTGATTAGGTCAGTAGGTGCTGCCTTCAGAAGGGACAGATGTGACTCTCACAGGAGCCCAGTGAGTGGTCAATAGAGCAAGTTCTTGGAAAGCAATACCACCTGATGCACTTGCCCTTTCTGTCCGCAGCCATTTCCTTCTTGCTTCTCTAAATGTTAGGGTGCAGCTAATGGGGTCCACATCAGAGGCTAAACACTGGGCCAGTGGATCTTGGACTTCTGGCTTCCAAAACTGTGAACTAAATAAACCCCTTTTCTTTACACAGTGCCCAGTCTCAAGTGTGTTGTAATAACAACAGAAAAATATCAAGACGGCCAGAGATCTCAATGGTTCCAGCACATGCCTAGGAAGTGCATGTTCCCTGGTTCAGTCCCTGGAAACCACATACAGCAATACTGGGCATGATGACTCACACCCACTGGCAATCAGTACCACATACCACAGTGCTGGGCATGGAGACTCAAGCCTGTAATCCCAGCACTCAGGAGGCAGAGGCAGAGGCAGGAGAATTGCTGAGTTCGAGGTTTGCCTGGGCTACATAGTGAGATCAGGGCCAGCCTGAACTACAAAGCAAGACCCTGTCTGGAAAAAAAAAAAAAAACAAGACAGCAAAGGGAAGGAAAGGAAGGGAGTATTTGTTGAAAGACTAAGTTATTTCATTGTTTAATGATAATCTAAAGAAAAAGAGTGATAGCAATATTCTTATCACACGCAGCCCTCAGAATAGCTCTTTGGGATTACAAATCTGATAAATCTCCAAGACAGCAAGATTGAGAGTGACTTCAGGACCCCCAGCAGCAGCTATGCCCTCTCCTTCTGGTAAACATGTACATGTGTGTGGCTCCATTTCTGTCCCAGGACAGTCCATTCCTCTTCATTCCAAAAGCAAATTCCAGAGAGAAAGAATCTCACTGGCTCAGCATTGGTCAGGTCAGGAACAGCAGTCAGGACAGGGAGAGTCCATAAGAGGACATGGTCACTGCGAGTCTACCTTTGTATTTCTAGAGGGCAAAGAAATTGACCTGAGCCGCAGAGTCTCTGCAGTCCGCAGAAGACTACCTTGTGAGCATGGGTTGTTACCATTTCCACCGTGCAGCAGAGGTAAAACTTACACTTTGTCTCTTTCTCCTGAACATCTTTCGCTGTCAGTGTTAAATTTTTTTTTTCCTTTTTGAAACAGGGTCTCGCTTTGTAGTTCAGGCTGGTTCTGAGCTAGCTATGTAGCCCAGGCAAGCCTCGAACTCAGCAATCCTCTTGTCTCTGCCTCCCAAATGCTGGGATTACAGACGAGAGCCACCACGCCCAGCAGTGTTAAAATTTTTTATTTATCTTATTTCTTTTTTTTTTTTTTTTTTGAGACAGGGTCTCCCTTTGTAGTTCAGGCTGGCCCTGAGCTCATGATGTAGCCCAGGCAAGCCTGGAACTCAGCAATCCTCCTGCCTCTGCCTCCCGAGTGCTGGAATTAGAGGTATGAGCCACCACACCCAGCACTGTGGTATGTAGTATGTGATATTGATTGTTGGTGGGCGTGAGTCACCATGCCCAGCATTGTATGTGGTTACCGGGAATTGAACTCAAGACCTTGCACTTGCAAGGCAGGCGCTGGAACCACTGAGCTAAATCTCTGGCCCTATTTATCTTATTTCTATTATTGGAGAAGGATCATTTGATTCCCCTCTACTTTTCTACATCCTCATTACTTATTACTTTGTAAATAGGTGCACAATACATGTGGTCTACTCACCAAAATTTACTGATTTTGTGTTGATATCAAAACTACTGTGAGCAAAATGTATCTCCACTCATCTTTCCTCAAAACCAAGGACATAAAATCAGCAACTGTTCAATGCACTAGAAATGAGGAATCAAAGTAATTCCTCAACCTGTCAATTATAAGAGAGATTTTAACATATCATGTTCAATCCCACACACTGTTTCAAAAAGTACCAAAATATACTTATTGTAAATACATATCCTGCAAATTCTGAAGAGGTGGCAGTAGTCACTTGGCATTGTGTTGAAAAGGTTTGTGAGAAAGAGGCTAAAACAAAGAAAATCCAAGCACTTTTACTACCATCTGTCAAGGACAGAGAGTTGGAAAATGGTGCATTTACCCTGTCTATTAGGTGTTGCTGGACTATATTCAGATGATGAAGAAAATAAGACAATTCAGAATCTACATGAAGAAAAGTAGAATTAATTTGGAGCAGGAATGGCATGCACTGTTATCATTTTGTTCCCAATGTAGAGATGACCTAAGGATTGTTTTAAGGCAGATTATGTAAGAGGGAGAATTATTTACACAGATATTGCCATTTTATTAGATATTATCAAATTATTATTGATGATACAAATGATAACATAACAAGATGATTGTCGAAATCACAGTGAGGCAATTTGTTACTTAGCCTTTCAAGCCATGAGCTTCCAAATCTGGCGATTAGATGGTGTAAGTTATGCTTTCAACTACACAAAAGACACAATGCAAATAAGAGTGGCTTAAATAATAGAGAAGCTTACAATATTTTTCTCCCCAATAAATATATCAGTTCAAGGCAGGTATGGAATATCATAGTTACTAGGAATCTAGCCACCCTCTGTCTTTGCGTTCCACATTCCTTTTGAAACTTCCAGCCTCAAAGTTGCCTCCTTTCCCAATAAAGCTGCTAGAACTCCTACCATTGTATCTCCATTCTATCTAGGAAGAATAACAAAGAAGAAAACAGCAAGTGAATGTATTTTCCAGCTGAGTCAGGCCTGTTCAAACTGTTTTCATAGAAGTCTCACTTGAATGGTTTTCACTTTCATCCATTAGCCACTCTAGACTTAAGGAAAAGTGGACTCACTGCCATCTAGAGAGGAGAAAATGGGTTTCACAGACAGGAACTAAAGGTCTCCAGCACTTCACCTGCTAGAAATGTGCTACCACGAAGGGTTTAGTGATGCCACTCAACCATGTGCTCCACAAGAAAGTGGTCAGGTCCACTTTGCTCATTATAGACTCACCTCCTCCCTCTCCCAGGGCCCCACACACTCTAAGGAATTCAGAGCCAGAGAATGAGCCAAGGCTGTTCCACAAATAAGTGGCTGAGTCAGGATTAGAACCTTTGCCTGACCCCCAAAGTCTGGATTTCTCCTTTGACCCTGCACAAAAGGTTAATGCCAGAGCTCAGGGAGGAGCTAAAGTCATGGGCCAGTGACAGTCCCAAGGGAATTCTCCTCAGAGCTTTTCATTAAGATTCTGCAGATGACAGTGCAGAAGGAAGAAGTGGGAGAAAGCCACACAATCCAATTGATCCCAGTTGGCATGAACAGAGACCATGCAGGCAGGGCTGGGGTAGGACAATCAGAGCGACATGTTTCAAGATCCAGTGGAGAAGGGAAACCTCAAGCTTCAGTTTGTGAGGTATATAGATTAAGAATACATTTATCATAACTAATAGCAGGCTTGGGAGGTTTTTAAAGTAGAGGTGCAAAGAGTGCTTTTCCACTTTTAACAGGCTAGCAAAGATCAGCAGTGAAATAACTACATTCAGCCAACTGGCTGGTGGAGTGAACTGGTTCTTAACCTCTTCCAGTGATCACCTAGGTAATCCGACGTACCTGTGGGACTGGATCTGTTACAAGCTGAGCAACTAGGAAAGAAGATTGCATGGACACAAAGCACGGAGGAATATGCTCCCTTTCCTTAAACTCCCCTGTGGGGAGACTGGGGGAGGGGAGGCTGGGGGTGTGGCCCAAGCTAGCCACATGAGCTGCAGCTCAGTCACCCTTGGGACCTACTCACATCATGGACTCTTCAAAAATTAGAACCAGCGCAGAACTTGTGTGTGTGCCTTTTTGAAACATGGAGATTTGAAAGTTTCTACCTCTCCTTTTTGGTTATGATGATCAAGGGTTTCTTTGTTTTGCCTTGAGCTTCAGAGAGCTCTGTATTTAGGATAGAATAGGTAGATTGTTTCCCTCATCCAGAAATCCTGTGAAGTTAAAGAGAAATGAAACATTTGGACACATTAGAGATCTGGATTGTCCCACAATAATCTCACACCCCCATGGCCGAAGCACTGGCTCCTAGCTGTCTTGATTATCTCAGCAACTTGAAATTCTCCAGACTTTATTTTGCTAAAAAGTATTTTTGCTAGTGTTTTTCTTCCACTTATCAGCTTATGGGTGTTTTACAACATTTTGGAAACAGGAGTAAATTGGACTTGTGCAGCAGAATGTAACATCAGCCAGTTGATTTAATTATGGAAGAGAAAATTGAATGGGAATCTTTAAAAGAAATTTCCATTGTCAACTTCTGTTCGAAAACAAAGAACGTTCAAACTTTGAAATCAAAAGAAATCTATAATAAGCCAGGAAATGATATTTGAGATCAGTAATATATAAGTTATTTCCTTTGCTTATTATGAGTTCCTTCCCTGGACCGGCAGTCTTGTATTTTTTTAAAAAATGGTTTATTACAGCCAAGTGTGGTGGTGCATGTCTACAATTTCAGCACTTGAAACACTGAGGCAGGAGGATCATTGTGAACTGAGAGCAGCTTGGGCTGCTCAGAGAGTTCAAGGCCAACCTGAACTATATAGCCAGGCCCTGTCTCAAAAAGAAAAAGTTTTATTGTGCATTTCCCAAATTAAATTACAATTTAATTGAGTAGTTTCATTTAAAACTTACAAAGAATTGAGAAAAATATCCCATATATTGGAAACATTGGAATAGACCAACACAAGTAAATAACAAGAACAAGTAGAGCAAGCAAAATACCCAGAATAGCATAATGTACTTTCTTGGCAATATCCTTAATTTTGATGATTCATAACTTTTTTCCAGAATAGTGTTTATTACCAAATTGCTTTTGGTTGCTTTTGGTTTCCTTAGAATTTATGGGTCGAATGTTCAGTGTAACAATTTCTGATTTCTGTCTTTACAAGTTACAATAGTCATTTTTAAGCCTTGTTTTTACTAAAGAGTCTTTACAGACTTGATATAATTGTTTCCATTAATTTACTAATGAGCAAATTATTCTTCTAAATATACTGAGATTTCTAGGAACTTTCAGTTCACAGATCACCAATTAGGCACATTTCCTGGCCCAACTTCCAGGATGTGAGATTCCAAGCAGGACGAGTTTCAGATGCTATTATTAGTATTTGCCAGGCTACACCATTCATGTCTTTTAGACTAGAAAGGAAACAGACAGTTCTAAAGATCTATTTGGTTTTCTGACATGTCTGGCCTGACTCCCTTTGATGTTTCTCTGGGTGACATCAAATGCTTGATCCTACTCACTTCCTGGGCACATCACCTCATAAACTTTCCAGGTGGATAATCTCTGATCAACCTAATGTGACACTTCAACCCACTTTTGCTAGGTGGATTTACAGAAGAGAATAGACACCGTTTTAGAAAATTCAGACTAAATCTCCTAGCACTTTTTAAGTACTTCAATATTATAGCTCAAATGTGACCAAATGTCTTTTTTTAGTCCATGAAACCTTAGAAACATCTAAAACTCTATTGCTATCCTCAGGAACTACCTGTAATGTAGGGAGCCAAAGCTCTGTTCATCTTCCTTGTTCCTGGACTGATAGAAAATGACATTTAAATCAATATCCCACTGAAGAACTTCCACTCTCTCATTGCTTAAGGACTTATTGTCAGAACACAGTTAGAAGCTATAACCCCTGTGAGCTCCCACTGAGAGAATTTTAGCAGGTACTTCACTTAGACTGAAAGCCAACTGTGTCATGATACATGCAATTCTCATTCAAACCACAAAAATCCTTCTCTAGAATACAGTCCTCTCTCCTGTATCTGCAGGAAAAGAAAGTGCATTGTGCATAGGTTGAGAATTTGTTTCTGAGCATCTCCCAGCTCTAGCTCTATTCAAATACCTATCAAAAATTCAGCCCTTCCATGATAACCACCCTGTCTTAAAAGCAATGAGATGCCAGCACCATACAGGCCCTGATAATCCACTATAAAAGGGAAAAAAAATCTGTCAGTGTTCATCCTTAGTTATTTATCTTACTTCTGTGCCTGGCCTTTATCTTTATTCTTAGCACATAGCATATAAAGATACTATGTTTTACTTTCTTTATGTTGGGCTCTGGATCCCTTGCTGAGGCCAGCAGTTCTCTGGAAGGAGCTGCAGAGTTTCTTTCTGAGGTCTCTCATGAGAAAGAGGTCTAAGTCAGAATTCAAATTCTTTACTCTTCCAGTTGAGCAGATCCAAACTGTTGGGAACAATCCTGTTTGAGAGAAATAATTGGAAGGTCGAAAATGACCAGTCCTTCCTGCCTACTGCTGAATTTTGGATTCAATTCACCCTCACCCCTGGTAACAGCAAGAACTCTGGTGGTCCCACTTGCTGTGATGCTTTAGGGCAGAACCATGCCATTGCTTCCATTGCTGGTGTCTGCCCTGCCCTGTAGGGTCTTCATCTGCAAAACATCTCTAGGACTACTGTGGGTGTCTCCCCTGCCTCTGAGTCTTTGTTACATTTTGTTACTCTGGAGGTGCTGAATAAAAGGTGTGGCAGGCTGGGGCCTGGGATCTTTTGCTACCCAGAGTAGCATGGATCAGGCCCAAACTCAGCTTCTCTAAGCCTCATTTCTGCCTAATTATTATTTTGCCATGTGCCATGGACTCATGAGATACTAGAACCTAATGCAAAGGTCCTACTTATGTTCCCTTCCCCTGTTTCCCACACCAAACCAATTGATAAATAAATGCAGATGCCCACTCTTAACCAGCTTGCAGTTCTTTTTACCCTTTATCATCCTCTAATTGAACTAAATATAATATAGAAGGAATGAGGTTCTCATTCAACAGGAGTGAGCTGTTGCTCATAGATTATTTCAATAATCTGTGTGGACCATGAATACAAGAATATTATATGTATGCTTCACTGGAGGGAATTTTTATTTTTTTGCCAAGAAATTCCATTGATCACATTTAATACCTGGCAAAGAAATTAGACTCTGGAGTCAGTGTGAACTCAAATCTTTGTCCACCACTTCCAAAGGGATGTTTCTCTTCTTTGTCCTTGGTTTTGTAGCTGGTGGGACAGGCCCCATCATAGTGATAACATAAGTGGTGAGGAAGAAGTGAGAGAAGATGGTGGTTTGGGCAGGAGGAAGAAGTGGGAGAAACCCGCCCTCCCTGGCCTCCTCCTTTCAGCTCTGGGCCTGGGGTGTCTATGCTCCGCCGCTGCCTAACCCAGGGACTAACCGCAAACATCAGACAATAGGGCTTTATTCTGTTGCCCTAGACTTTGTGTCATTCAGCAGGTCATGTAGCAAATCTGTGTTTTGGCAATTCCCATTTATTTTATCCACAGCTTGACACTTTATAAAATACAGACTCCTGCATGATCTAAGGCTTTTCTGAAGGAAGTTCCCAAGACTCCATTTTGGACTTTACTCACTTTGCTACCTCTGTCTCATGGCTCTTAGACAATCCTGTTCACCCCATGAGTTCACAGTCAACCCATAATCCTGACTACAATTTTGAAGGGCCAAGAATGCACCAGACACCCTACTTGTCATTTACCTCACAAAATATGGGATGGCTCATCATTTTTCTTTTTTGTATAATTCTGCCTTTTAACTTGTGGAGTAACTAAAATTCAAAAATTAAGTAAATTGCCCAAAACCACATGACTGGGAATGAACCAGGCTGGTACTCAAAGCTGGTCCTCAGTTGCAACACCATATTTTTGCACTCTACCAGGAAAGGCAAATGAATTGGAACCTTGTGCCCAGTGGGTTAGATGGGAGTAGGTGGGTGCTATATTAATAACCACACGGAATTGGACCCACACTTGGCCGAAATGCTGTGAACAATGTGTTGTGTTTGGTTGAGTCTTTGGTAGAGAGAAGGCTGCCTCCCCCTCTCTACTGAGTTTCTGCTTACTAGAAGGAAGGAGATCCTCACAATAGTTCATTGAGCCTTCTAGTGCTTTTCTGTCCCTTGTCATCAAAGGAAAATATCTCCTGCATGGAGCATTTTGCCCCAAAAGATACTCTTTCCTATAGTTACCTTTGCTTGGGGCTGATCTTTCACCTTCTGGACTGCAGAAGACCAGAGCAGCATGATTTTGCACATTTCAGTCAGTGCTTCTTCCTTTCCCCTGGTTCTTATTTCAGAACCTACCTCAGTACACCAACTAGATTTGTGGTACAGACAAATTGTTTATCTTTGACTACAGTTTCCTTACCTTTTTTTTTTTTTAAAGGGTGTCTGTGTGTCTGTATGTGCAGGACGTGGACAGAGATTCTCAGCCTTCCCATACTCAGAAGCACCAGAGCAACTATGTAATCATGCCTGTCTCAATGTGCTGAGCTGATCTGCAGAATTGGGGTTCCATATGATTCTAGTATGCAACTATCCAGGTGATGCAGGGGAGTAAGGCTTAGCTCCCCACCTGAAATATGAGTTCATGTTCTCTGAAAATTGAAGAATGTATTTTAGGAACGATGGAGGTTTGAGTAAGAAAATTTTATTGAGAAAGAAAGCTTCTGCCTAAGAGAGGCAGGAGGGGAACCCGGAAAGTTGGGTAGCCCAGAATGGCCTTTTTAGGGAGTATCTATGGAACAGAGCCACAGGTGAGGCAGGTCCAAAGTGGGACAAAATTACAGTCAAACAAGCCAGGCGTGGTGGTTCACGCCTGTAATCCCAGCACTCGGAAGGCAGAGATATGAGGATTGCTGAGTTCGAGGCTTGCCTGGGCTACATAGAGAGCTCAGGGCCAGCCTGCACTACAAAGCGAGACCCTGTCTCAAAAAAAGAAAAAAAATTACAAACAGCAAATTGCAAATACATCAGTACAATGAGAAATTACACAAATAGGCAATACCATGAACTCTTTTCTGGGAAGGTGGGTTAAAATCTTAGCCCTCCACCCCAGGAGATTGGTGCCCATTTTATAATATCAAACACTATTGCTCATCCTAGGGAAGCTGGTGCCCTCTTTAGAACATCTGGGGATGCCTATTTAGAATATCAGTTACAGCTGTTTATCTTACGTGCAGTTTTTCCCTCTGACAATGCTAACCTCCAAATTGGCCTTTTTGCTTTTTTCCCAGGGCCAGTCCTATCTATCTGCCTAACACATGTCTAGCTAGCATTTCTACCTATAACTACTGATAAAAAATAATATTCAAGGCATTGATTAATACATATTAAGTAAACCAGCTACGTTTAAGTTTATTTTCACGCCTCTTGAAGGGTTATCTCCTTCTAACCCTTATGTACAAGAATTTTATTTTTCTAATTAGACTTTTTGTCTGATCATATCTCCGTTTTGTTTGTTTTTTTGTTTATTTTGAGGTATGTGGAATTAAATGCAGGGACATTCTACAAAGCTACATCTCTAGGTACATCTTGCCTTTTATTTTTTTATTTTATTTTATTTTTATTTTATTTTATTTTGAGCCCCAAGCTGTCCTCAAACATAGATTCTCCTACCTCAGTCTCCCAAAAACCTGGGATCTAGGAATGTGTCAGCCTGCCCAGCTATTTCTGGCAAGTTTTTAAAAAACAAAGCAGATTTTCCTCATAGAGGTGTTATATAATTACATTTTGAGGCTTATTAGTCTTCCCACTTGAGCAAGGTGTAATGTTCTAATTTATCTTATAATTGACAGCTTTGCTAAATCAAGTATTTCACAAAGCACAATCCACAGGCCATCTACATAGGAACTACTTAACTTTTTTTTAACTACTGATAAAAATGAAGATTCCCAGGCCCACCCAACACTTGCTGGATCTCAGCCTCTGAGTATAGTGCCTGGGAGTTTGTGTTTTCACCAAGCACCTGTAGCAATTTATAAGAATCATACAGTGTGAGGAGAAGGACATGTTTATGTTTACACCAACTGATTTGCCATTCGTATGGACACTGTAGTACTAGCCATGCATGACAGTTTAGCACATGACATATATATATGTATAGTTGGTGCTGTTGTTGTGAAAGCATATATATCCTTGTACTTTTATTTAGCAGTTTCTACTCTGTATTTGAGGATAATGTTGGGTGCATGTTTTTGTTCTGTTTTCAGATTTCCTAACTTTTTTTTTTTTTTTGAGACAGGGTCTCACTTTGTAGTTGAGGCTGGCCCTGAGTTCATTATGTAGCCCAGGCAAGCCTCAAACTCAGCAATCCTCCTGCTTCTGCCTCCCGAGTGCTGGGATTACAGGTATGAGCCACCACACCTGGCAGATTTCCTACTTTTTAATCATCTCAGTTGAATCACACACCAGTAGCTCATCAGGTTAGGATTGGCCAGCTATTCTCAGAGGAGCTCCCTTGTAAAGAGGCTTAACCTAAAGGTTGTTTTCCCTGCTGCATAAACCAATTATAGATTTTGGGTGGGAGATGCCATACCCCTAAGACCTAAGTTTGAAAACAGTCTTCAATTTGATGGCTGACTCTTCACTGATGTACCCAGAGCTAAGTCCTGGTGTCTGGATCCTGGCATTTTGTTTTTTCATAGGAAAAAAAAAGATGTGTTTACTGTCTGGCTCATAAAGCCCACACATCACTAATAGCAAGTAGGTAGAAAATCTTTTGAATATCTGATACAAAAGCTTCATTCAATGTAAAAAAGAAAACTACTCGTTATTACATTAGCAGGTAAGTGATTTATTTTAGCAGACCTCAAATTCAATGATGATGTGTTCTACCAAGTTAAGTTCACTGCAGTGGCAGCCAGGGAAGGGAAATTCATGTGTGGTTGATGTTAGTGAAGACAAACTTTAACTCTCACAAAGCACGCCTCCTGCCAGGAGGAAATTCATTCCTGCTCTTTGGGCTGTAGGATAATCTCTAAGCTAGGGAGGTTTGGTAATGATGTGAAAGGCCAATTTCCCAAGCAAGTGACAAGCTCTCTCCTGCTGACTCCGTGAAGTCATATTTTCCTGTATTCAGTGATTCCTAAGATACTTCTGAACCATTTTTATTTTCTTGACAAAAAATGAAATTTTTCTGAAATTTTCTTTACTATCTCCTGTGAAGCAGAGTTGCAATCTTTAAAGTTTTGATCTTCATGTGCCTCCAAACAAATTGCTGGGGGATGAGAGATTCATCCATTCTAACCCTTGATTTCAGCTCACAAAATACTAAAGATAAAACGAATGTGGGACAGACAAAAGGAGCTCATTTCTATTAGGCAGAAGGAAAACCCAGCTTGCCAATCCCATGACTAATCTTGCTCTTACAATCTTATGACTCTTCTCTACACGCACGAAAACTTGGTCTGGTTTAGAGTTCAAGTATCCCTCTGGAATATTACAGAAGTAGTGAGAAACAAGAATAATTTCATAAGGCCAAACTTCTGAGAAAAATCACCCATCATTAGTAATACAAATAACAGTCAACATTTTATGACATTACATATTATGCATTTTTGCAAGTGCTCCTATATCCATTATTTCATTTAGTTCCTACAGCAAGTCCTAGAAGTAGTACCATACTACTTCTCCCCATAAAACAAGGAGTAGTAGCTCCCCATAAAACAAGGAAAACAGAAGCACCCGTAAGCCAAAGATGGTCACTGTGAGAAGACCAGTTTTACTAAGTCAGACTCCGGAGTCTATCTTCTTCCTACAGGATAGAATGGGCTGCTTTTATAATGAAAGAATAATACCATTCCTCTTAACTGACATTATTGAGTATAGCTATGTCACACAAGTTAGACATACTTTACCTAGCATAATCACCTTATCGGATAACTATTGTTGTCTCTGTTTCCACTGAGGAAGCTGAGGGCTGAGGGAGATTAGGTAACTTGCCCAAAGTCCTCCATACAGAAGTGACATCAGGGGTGGGGGAGGGGTGGTTGCCCTGTCAGCATCTCCCAGTGAGCTGGGCTTTGATGGTGGCAAAATGACTATCAAGAATAAGAACTAGAGGGCCGGAGATTTAGCTCAGTGGTTCCGGCGCCTGCCTCGCAAGCGCAAGGTCCTGAGTTCGATCCCATAACCAAATACAATGCTGGGCGTGGTGACTCACGCCCAACAGCAATCAATGCCACATACCACAGTGCCAGGTGTGGTGGCTCACGCCTGTAACCCCAGCACTCAGGAGGCAGAGACAGGAGGATTGCTGAGTTTGAGGCTTGCCTGGGCTACATAGTGAGCTCAGGGCCAGCCTGAACTACAAAGCGAGACCCTATCTCAAAAAAAAAGAATAAGAACTAAAGATTCTTTGCGTGTGGTACAGACAAAGCCAGTGGTGTCAGACACACTCTTGTGAGTGCGGTGGAAGTGCAGGGAGGGCTTCAACCTGAGAGGGCACTCTGGTGGCTGAGACCGGACAGGAAGAAGTTGATTGTATGAAAGCTGCAGGGCCAGAACCAGAGGAATTAGCAAAGGATCAGATGTAGGTCAGATACAACAAAGAATGCATAGACGACCACTACATCCAAGCGCTGGGCAGAAGGGAACAACTGGACCCAAGGTAAAATAACTTCAATTAGTGCAGAAAGACAGAATGGAAAGTTTGGGAAGAAAGCCGTGGGCTAGACTGTAAGGCCCGGAGAGTGGAGGCAGGAGCCAGCAGTATGTGACGTGGAGATGAGGTGGTCAGAGAGTCAGTGGGGTGGGGTGAGGGCCAAACTCAACTACTGCCCTAATTAGATTCCTGGTTTACCGAGTTAACTAATCCCTGACTGAATAAAAATCACAGCCATGATGGGCTTTATTTCTGACCTCTTCCCCACAGAGATGAAGACTACAGTCCTCCAGCATGAAGCTTGCTAATGCTCCCGCTTGCCACATACTCTACCAACGACTTCAACTTCGACTCTAACAGCCATCCACTGAAACATTCACGGCGGGGGGCGGGGGGGAATGTCTGTCATGAGGGTGCCTTCCCTCTGGTTAACATCTTCAATAAAACATGTCTAGCTTTGTTCTCTATCAGTGCATCTCCCTGGACACCCACATAACCATCCTCTGGTAAACAAAGCAGGCTTTGAAGCCTCTAGGAGTCCTGCAAGGCTGAAAGGGCTGACAATGAGCCGCCGGCTCCCTGCTGTGAACTGGAGACTGAAAATCTTTTACAATCTGCATTGTTTTTTCTCCTGATTAGGAAAGTAATGAGTGTTCATTGTAGAAAATACATCCTAACAAAGCTTCAAGAAAACAACTATTATCCAACAGAGATCAACATATAAATGTATATATGTGTGTGTATACACACACACACACTCACATATATGTTCAGAGTATTTGAGGTAGATAGACACATAGAGATGAAAGGTGGTTTTTAACTTATGGCACTAAATTATGTGCAGTTTTATTTTTCCAGTTTTTCTCACTTGATATAGATCAAAAGCATGTTCATATAACAAATCAATTATTCAGTTAGTATTTTTAGTGACTACATTAGTTCATTCCCCTGAACATCGGGTACCTCCATTTGAGGGTTATTTCTGTTGCTTTTATATTAGTTGGCTGTATTTTCTCAGCAGCTATATATTGAAACCGTGTCTCCTCTGATTCCCCTGTGTGCTTCTGAAATCTAAAACACTGGTGCTGAGACCTAGGAGATCCTCCCAGGTTACTCCTGGGAAACAGACGTTCTGGGTCTTGTGTCAAGTCCTGCCATCATTCCCTAAGCAGCTGGGTCAGTAACTCTTCTGTCATCTTCCACAGCTGCCACAATAAGCGGTCAAATTTAAACCAGGGTAGTTTGTCAAGGAAAGGATTCCCCCTGGCCCTGGAGCAGAGCCCAGCACAGAGCAGGAAGAGCTGGCAGCTCTGATGCAGCGCTCATCACAGTAACCTGTGCTGGGCACTGTGTTACGCAGGACACACACATTTATTACTGACTTTGATACAGGTCATGAAATATGAAAATATTATGTCTCCCAACCTTGTAGATGTCTGTCGTACCACCACTGAGTTCATGTTCTCAAAAATTGAAGAATGAATTCTAGAAACAACAGAGGTTAAGAGTAGGAAAATATGTATTAAGAAGATAGCTCCTGAGAGGCAGCAGGGGATTGAGTGGGTAGGTGGGGGCCCCAACCATGTGAGTTCCAATGCGTAACAGCTATGATTAACCAATAAGGTCAAAAGTATCATCTCTTAGGTAATAGTGATCCAAAAGGGAAACGAGTCACATAACAAGGATGCATGGAAAGAACAAAGATCTTCCTAGGAAATGATGGGTTCAGAGCACCTACGGGGTGACTGATGTCACTACATTAGGCCGAGTGTTTGCTTTTTGGGGAAGTATGTAAGCCTGGTCATTTCATCTTTATCTTGAGGCCTGGTGTCCAGCAGATGTGCCTTCGGCCACAGTTGTGATGAGTTTCACCTTTGTCCTGGCTCTCTCAGGGGACTGCCTATAACATTTCTGTCTAACTGAGCTGTCTATAGTAGCTTCTCCCAACATCCCAATGAAGGGAGCACTATTACCATTCACATATGGGGGAAGAGAAAACTGTGGCTCAAGGAGGGGAAATAATTCAGTAGAGGCTGAGCAAGTCCTAGTGTGGAGTTAAAGCCAACCTGACCTGTGGCCACACAAAGGTAAGCACCTTCCCAAATTCTCTGAGCTTTAGGGACACGTTCAGCCTAGTGTTTGACCAGCAGTTTTTCAGAGGTAATTCATCTGCACATTTTCAAGGACAATGGAAGTTTGTGTATGAGACAAATTTGTTTAATGGTCAAATCAAGAAGGAAGGACAGATGTGTGACACATGGGAAGAAAAATGACCTTCTTGGGCCAGGGATATAGCTCAGTGGTTCCAGCGTCTGCCTGGCAAGCTCAGGGTCCCGAGCTTGATCCCCACATACCACAATGCTGGGCATGGTGGCTCATGCCTATAATCCCAGCACTCGGGAGGCAGAGCCAGAAGGATTGCTGTGAATTGGCTAGCCTGGGCTACATAGTGAGCTCAGGGCTAACCTGAACTACAAAGTGAGACCCTGTCTCAAAAAACTTAAAAAAAAAGAAAAGAAAAGAAAGATGGCTTTCAATGCAAAGCCCTGGAAAACTGAGATGACTGTAGGATCCAGTTTGAAAAAGAATCCCAGATCCCAACATTACTAACAACTCTAGTCTTCATTCTCTTTCCTGAATATTCTAATCATAAAAGCATGTAGCTCTGTAACATCTTCCTGGCCTCCTCCTCCCTGTGCAGGGAAATGGTATGCTGATTCTTGGTAACCACCTCACAGATATAGATCTATTTTTGCAGCTCCAGACACATCCTTCCGTGTTCCCACCCCACCCCATTCTTGGCTATCAGGCCCTCCCTCCTTCCCCCATCAGACTGAGCCCACAAGGAGGCCTCAGCTTAGAGAGCTCCCTTCTCCTGCCTCCCTTTCCCGTGGTGACTCACACACTGCACAGATCCCTGAGGCAGAAGAGAGCTTATCTCCAAGCAGGCCCACTGCTATGCTTTGCCTTGAGCCTTCCCCGCCATGGCCACCCTTACAGCTGAGCCCTGTCAGGCCTGCTACTGTCTCTGCACAGCCTCCAAGTGACACTCCTGGTGTGCTGGGAGAGACAGTGGGCAGCTGTGTTCTGGGGAGACTGACCATGTACCATCAAACCCAGCAGCCACTGGTGTCTGTCACATGGATCACTTAAAATGTGTTTAAGCAATGCTGCCCTGTAAAAGACCCATCAGATTTCGAACATTTTGTATGGGAAAAGAAAGAATATAAAATACCTCAGCAATAATTTTTGAAGTGAGAATATGTCAAAATGGTATTTTAGGTATACTGGGTTAAAATGTTAAAATCAAGTGTAATGGTGTGGTTTTTTGTTTTATTTTGTTTTTACATTTGGGATCTGGTTACTAGATACTGTTACACTGCTTACATGGCTTGCCTTTATCTTCACTCTGTTTCTACCAGGATGCAGGCTGCTCTAGAATTGTTAACATTTTTTCTGACCGAAGTGGGTAAAATAGGATTTGAGTTTTTATCTCTACAGCTAGAGGACCAATCACAACTCACCTCCACAAACTCCTATGGCATATCAGTCCTTAAGGCACCTGGATATGTGTTTGAAAGGAACCTAGAATAATCCCAGGGCACTGGTCTTTTTCAGGCTTCTTCAAAGTCTACTCGCCCTAACATCAACATCAAAACCAGCCCTCTGCTTGACAATGGACATTATCTACTCCTACTTTCAGAATTCACGGTCCTTCCTAAAGGACAGATCATTCATGTGCCCCGCCCTGGTCCTGGGTCCATTGTTGCATGCCCCTGTCTCTCTAAGTTACAAAACCTTCTCCCAGGGAAGGTTGCAAGGAGAAAGATATCCTCGCTGAGGTGCATGGAGGAAACCCAAGTGTAGGGCCTTGGGATCGTACCCAAGCATCTGCAGCCAAGGGTCATCTTCTTCTGGCCTATAGAGAGGACAGTAATAACAGGAAAATAAAGCAGAACAAGCATCTCCCAGTTCCTCTCCCTCCCTCAGTCTCCAGAGGGGTCTGTACTGGGCACATAGTGTGCTTCTGGGCCTGGCAGCAGCTCAGAATTTGATGATTGCCAGGCACAGTGGCATGTGTCTGTGACCCCAGCTCTCTAGAAGGCTGAGGCAGGGGATTTGAAGGTTTGAACCCAGTTTGATCAATTTAGTGACTTAGCAAGACTCTGACTCAAAATAAAAATATAGAAAAGGTTGGGTATGTAGTTCAGTGTAAAGGCCTCCCATTTAATCTAGAGTACCAGCACTGAGAAGAGAGAGAGAGAGACCGAGAGACTGAAAGACCGAGAGACAGAGGAGGGAGGGAGGGAGTGAAGGAAGGAGTGAAGGAAGGAGGAAAAAAAGGAAGGAAGGAGGGAAGGAAGGGAAGAAGGAAGGAAGGAGGGAGGGAAGGGAAGAAGGAAGGAAGGAAGGAAGGAAGGAAGGAAGGAAGGAAGGAAGGAAGGAAGGAAGGAAGGAAGGAAGGAAGGAAGGAAGGAAGGAGGAAAGGAAGGAGAGAAAGAGGCGATCATTGATCACCACAGCACAATATAATAATACAAATTCTGGCAAGGACATCAACATTCTTAAAAATGTATATTCATGTTTAGATTTTTTAAAACAATCTTTTAAGAATGAGCCCTAGGAATATATGAAAATCTCTAATATATCCCCATTAATTTGTATGCACACTAAATCTGCAGTAACACTCCTAGGATTGGAATTTGGGGATGCTGTTCAGTGGCCACATCAAATGGCACTTCCAATTTTACCCTTGCTTTGTCTGGGGGAAGCACCCCTGCTCCCATCTCCAGGGATAGGGCTGGCGTTAACTCCAACCTGTTCCTTTAATTCCAAGATGACACATGACCTGGTTTGGCCAATCAGAGCCTGGCATCACTTTGGCCACAGTGACTGGCCAATCAGAGCAAGTAAGACGTAATTCTTAGACTTTGGGCAAAATTACTTGAAGAGGCGGCCATGATCTTTTAGGAGATAAGGCTGAAATTGCTGTTATCTATCTTGTTTCCAAAAGGCAGAACCTACTTGAGAATGAACCCCAGAGAAGGCATTTTTCGAGATGGAGAGCGTGAGCATTCATGCTGGATCCAGCATAAACCAGCTCTTAGGGCTGTAGATCCCCGTCTATGAACTGCGTAATTCCCAGAGGACCCATTTGCCTCACACTCATTCAGCTTTTTAATGTACTACAGTTTTCTGGCAGATGGGAGGATAGTACCTGGAAGAACACGCATTTTCTAATTTGCATAAAGCTGCTACTTGGGCCAGTAATAGCGCAGACTCAACTCTCAAACTTTTCGTGAGTCCATACCTTCTCTTTCTGGCTTGAGCCATGTTATGTAATCAACCACTTACAACTAAGAGAGTCATGATGTTACTGTGTGCAGCACAAAGGGGTCTTGGGGTGGGGCGAGAGGATAGGTAACACTCAAGCAGTGGGTCGATCTGCTGTCTCTTGAAGTTGGACTAGACCCACATTTCTTGAACTGAGAAAATTCAAGGCATATCTGAGTTTCCCTAGAGCCCAGAAACTCTAAAAGGTACAGTATTTCGTTCTCCTGTGCATACTCTGAGACGGGTTTTGGGTGCAGTTAGGTTATTTGAGAGGTGGTTTTAAAGAGCACAGGGAAGGGGTGGAGAAGACAGGCAAGAATGGGTATAAAAGAGCTGGGGATTCAGCTCAGTGGTTCCAGCACCTGCCTAGCAAGCGCAAGGTCCCTGTTTTGATCCCGGTAACCACATACAACAATACCAGGTGTGGTGGCTCATGCCCACTGCCAATCAGTAACATATACCACTAGGGCCGGGCTTGGTGGCTCGAGCCTGTCATCCCAGCACTTGGGAGGCAGAGGCAGGAGGATTGCTGAGTTCGAGGCTTGCCTGAGCTACAGAGGGAGCTCTCACAGGGAGCCCTAGAAACAAGATCTTTTCTTTTCTCTCTTATATTCCTTCCCTCTGTCCCTCTATCGTCTGCTCCTCCTTCTCCCTTCCTCCCCCTGTCCCTCCTCCATCTCCGTTTCTGCACCTTAAAGTGTATACCTCTAACTGGCCTCAGGCCTGCACAGTAATGGGCCACTTCTGGAGCACAAGAGACTCTAAGGGTGGCAGTAAGGGAACTGCTAAAAGTCTGGGCTCCTGTGTAAGGATTTCTGTACTACCCGAGAAAGTATTGACCTGTCTTCTCCAGAGTGGGGCAAATGTTTTCAAGTCTGGAGAAGTCAATCAAAAGGGAAGGAAACACAGTGATAAAAAGAAGTTTAGGTCTGTGGATTTCAAGTCTCAGAAAAGCAACATTACTTGAAGTACAAGGAAAGCCCCTTTGCTCAGCTCAAGAGACTCATTAAACAGAACCTTAGACTGAATATTTTCTCTCAAGAGAATCTTTCACAAGCTTAATTAGTCCCAGAGAGGTTTTGAGGAAGTGACATTTCCTAGACTGGCCAAAACTAAATTTCTACCTGCTGCATGGACCTGTTATCACCTGTGGAAAGCAGATCCTCATGATAGCCTTATTCCTGAATAACACCTGCATTCAGCACACTTGTGATGGCTAGTGGAAGAGGATGTTAGGAGTTTCATCCTTCAGGGGGATCCTGCAGTATATACATATAGCAGAGAAAGAAACTGGAATCATGATGCTGATCTGACTCCTTTCCAAGTTCTTCCACACACCCACCTCAGTTACAACCAGAAAATGACCAGTTTGAACCAGATGATCCCCAGCACCTGTTTCTCTTTGACCGGATGCTGAGCTCAGCCTCTGAGAGGGGCTGCTCCACAGTCCCAATGCTGCAGCCTCGGACAAAGACAATGACCCGGCCACACCCTGCTCCATTCAGCTGGTCTCCACTTGGTAAATAGGGGGCTGCCAGCCAGAACCCTGGAATGGAGAGTGGTACAAGGAGGCATCAAGTCCTCTCTATTAGGCTCTATCCACAAAAATATTGAGCCCCAGGCCAGTTTCCACCACCTCCGTCCTCCCTGTGGTCCTGTGAGCATGGCCTTACAACTCTCAAGCCTTTGAAGGGGCAACCACTGCCAGAGGCAAGGTGGCCCTGCCCTTGCCTGAGGCATCCCAAGAGCAGGGTCTTCGATGGACATGACAAGAGAACCTCCCTTAAAGGGCCTTGGGGCCCTCTGAGAAGCACCCCTCCTTCTCCCTTCAGATGAGAGGTACATATGGCCTCTGCATGGAGGACATCTTCATGCAGCCAGCCCAAACAGCAGGACAGGAGAAACGAGCTTCCATCCAGTTTCCCCCAAGAGCCCAAATGGCACGGAGCAGGCTGTGGTGACAGGCCGAGCTTTTCTATTTACAGCCACAGAGCCAGGGAAGCGAAAGGCCGGCAAGGTCTGGTCTGGGCCTCTGAAGCACAGCTGGCAGTGCTGTTGTCATGACCTGGATGGAGGAATTCCTCTCCTGGTTCAGTTCCCCATAAGGACAGTTCCAAACATGCTGCAGCTGAGGAACCTGCAGTAAGGATCCAAGAGTGATGCCAGGTGAGAGAGTTTATGGGGGAACAAATGTGGCTTCTCTCGGTTCTTTACCCCAAGACTATCAGCCGCCAGACTGGACTTAGAAATCCTTACTTACTACAGCTACAGGCTTCCTCTCCTCCTGGCCAGACTGTTAGACTATATGGAATTTTAATTAGCCAGATGAGAATTTCAGGTAGAATTTTCCCCTTGCTCATCCATTTTTTTTTCATCTTTCATTTTCTTCTCTCTTCATTGTGCCATTAAACAGCAAAAACAAAAAGCAGAACCTCAACAAGACATTTATACACAGTGTCCACACCAACGTTATTTGGAATAGCCACAGAGTGAGAGCTGGGAGTGGGGTGTATGCTATAAGCTCAGCACTCTGGGAGACTATGACAGGAGGACCAGAAGTTCAATCCCAGGCTGGTGAATAATTTAGCAAGAACTTGTCTCAAGATAAGGAAGTAAAAAGGACTGAGAATGTTATTCGGTGCAAAGGCCCTACATTCAGTCCCCAGTAATGACAAGAGAGAGAAGAATCTCAGGGTCTACAGATGGACAGATGAATAAAATGGAGTATATACATATA